>CBVK0103905043.1:0-12416 GCA_900067695.1 Picea abies | reverse complement strand
GGTTTACTAGGGTTTATGTAATGGGTTAAGGGATGTTGGCTCATGGGTTTACCCATAATTAGGCCTATTTATAAATGTATAAATAAGTAGTAGTTAAGCGATGTAAAGGTAGTGATTGATTGGCTTAGTGCATGAGAAGTTGCTGGCTATGTTCACAATATGTTGTAAGTGTTAATGTTGGCTTAGTGCAAGAGGTTGTAAGATGCTTTGTGTAGACAAACTGTGTAAAGTAGAGCTCTGTGCTACTGAGGAGTTCGCTCTATGCCTTGACCTAATTTTGGGAAGGAGGACCTGGTGCGCAGCACACATATCTCCTGTCTAGTGTGAAGTTGGCTCTATGGCTCTGTGCACAGGAGCAGATGAATGTAAGAATATTGAAGACTAATAAAGAAGTAGAAGAAGTTAGTGGACATAGCCCCATACTGGGTGAACCTTGTATATCCTGTGTCTTGATGTTCTTTGTGCGATGTGATTTATGCTGTTTATTTGCTTAGTGATGTTGTTATAATGTATGTTGAATGCATCTAATGTTGTTTCGTAGTGCTTAAAGATGATTGAATTCCATATGTGAGCTAATTCTATGTGATAAGTGAATGGAAGTACTTGATCTTTATGGTTATTGCGTTGATATATAATAAGGGTTTAATCTACAATGTGAATGAGATTCAAGAAACTAATGCATATTGTTGTTTAAGTGCTTTGCTAAGTATTGTAATCACAGATCTATGTCCTAGCCTAGTTGTAGACACTTGTGTCTTGCAACCCCCCCTGAATATACCTCAGGTGAGTCTTCATCTTCTTCTCAGATGTTGCTGAAAGGGACGATAGTTAGGGTTTTGTTGGTGCATTGTTGAAGCGTTGAACCCCGAGTCTGCCCCTGTGCCAACAANNCCCGAGTCTGCCCCTGTGCCAACAAATGGTTCCGTTGTTGGGACCTGAAACTGTGATTGCTGGGAACTGAAGAAAACATAAATCTCTATGCGTAGATATATTGCTGTGGTGCACAATATTCTACTTAACTTGTGAAGCTCTGTGCTAAGAAAGAAACCAGATCTGAAGAAAAGAGGTAAGATCTTAGATATTTTTGCTCCGGTAAAGGTAAGATAAGTGGAATTTTTTTCTTCGAAAGAATGAATCTAGGTATGTTTGATAGATTTTGTCCTAGTCTGAAAGCTAGGGAACAGTTAGAAGAAAGAGTTGATCTGAATAAATTTGATAGAAATAGAGAAAAATATGTTATTCCCATGCATATAAATAATTTTTGGACTAACAAGTGGATGCAGGAACTTAGAAAGAATTTTTGCATATTGCAGGTACAACAATGTGATCCCAGTGCATAGTATAGGAAAGAATAGGGATCATTTAAAATAAAGAGAGGATTGAAACTGTGTTACAATTGTATAAGATCGAGACATCTTGCTAAATAATTCTCTGGTCTAGGTCCTAATTGTCTTTTTTGTAAAGCCATTGATCATGAGGTTGAGGATTGTCCAAGAATGATTGCAAAGGTTGAAAATATGAACATGAGACAAGAAAAATATGAGGAAGGTAAAGAAAATAAGGATCTTTTAGAGAACCAAGAAGAGAAAGATCATACTATGTTAGTACAATTAAAAGAAGAAATGGATGATCACAGAGATATCAATTTACCAGAGATCCTAAAAGAAAAACAACGCATAGTTACAAGAATAAAATACTTCGACATAGACTCTATATTAGATGATGAAACACATGTGAATATTATTCCAAAAAGCACTTGGGAAATTTTGGGAAATCCTGCTATGATACCTTCATTGGGAAGGATAGGCTTGGGGAAATCCTGCTATGATACCTTCATTGGGAAGGATAGGCTTGTTTAAAGGAAAAATGATAACCCTATGTGGAAGAGTTACTAATATACCTATGATTGTTCATGAGACATCGACTCAAGAAGAATTTGAAGTAATTAAATTTATTGAGAACGACTCCCCTTTTCCAGTTTTATTGGGAAAGACTTAGATTGATAAGGATCATATCAGAAGGAAAGTAGAGGAGGAAGCCATAGAAAAGAAAAAGAAAGAACTAAGGGATTTCATAGCTCGAAGAATATATCGACTGATAGAAGAACGAGAAGTTGAGTAGAAGTAGTAGAATAAAAGAAAAGTAGTTGTCAACTTTGAAAGAGTGCAAGAAAGGTTGAAGGACCTATCCATGCAATCGCCATGACGAAGCTATATGACCATTGGAGGTGCCCCGATTGTTAGAATAACACTTCGGAATGGCTAGAAACACAGTCATTGATGGAAATACCATTGTTGGACCATTGAGACCGCACCATAACAAACTAATTTGTATTGATTGAGGCATTCCTACCCGTTGGAGGAACCCGTTACGACACTTTCTTATTTAACCTGTCGGACGCAGCAGCGAGACCACTTTTTGCAACCCATGATTATCCAAGCTAATAGAGAATCGATTGCATATTGTGCTGTGATTTCTAGACCTCACCATTTGTTTTAGTACCTCCCTTGTCTGTTCACCTACCCGATCTATTTTATTACAAGTGTGAATGTCGGGCAAACATAGCATGTTAGAGAAGTCTGTGGAGGAGATTCTCGTGGATCTCATGGATGAGAGAGTTATGTATGTAGGAATACAAGCATCATTGACTGAGGATTGCAAGAATCCCCCTCGAATGGACGTCATTCTAGCCGAACTACTGAGAAGCGAAGAAAGCACTGCGATGATCTGGCTAACATGAAGCAGATCCTGTTGCTATTGCCAGATTATATACCGCCTTTGGTCGGTGTGGTTAACCGTGAAAGTATCCCACATGAATTTGAGTACACGCTGATCACTGCATACATCCCGAAGGGGATATGCGTAGTTGAACCCCAGTTAGGACACATCCCAGCCTTGAAGAACAACGAATTCAACCTCAGAGACCGAAAGAAATACGCGATGGTTGTGCCACATAGGTATTTGATGAAGACGAATGGGAAGAAACTGCACATAGTCTCCTAGCCATGGATTAAGGAGCTCACACAATCAACGATACTGAATGTAATGAAGATCCCTCACTTTGGCTGACATCAGGAGGTTAACACCTGTGTTAAACTCCTCATGTCGTGCTATCATGAAGGATATCTATGGATCGTCAGGCGTATCACTGTGGATTCGATGCTAATCCACCTCATCATAGGACTAAGCATGTAGGGTCTGGACCATCATCAGTTCTACCTATGGAAGACTTCAGTTTTCTCCCTAGCATAGTGCATAAAGGAGGACTATGGCGATGTAGAAAAGGGAAAGCGAGGCTACAAGGCAGTCTCCATCCAAAGAAATAACTATCAGAAAGAACCGTCTGACATAGGTAGCTGGATTTGTAGTAGACCTCACAGGGAAATGTGTAGAAGGAATGCAAATGAACTAGGTGAGTTACCTCATCAACAAGCTGGAGAAGGACTACCGCGAAGCACAAGATTAGGGATATGAATTCCATTTCAGTTAGTTACTAGTACTAATCACCCTTGTTGCTTGGAAAATGCCGGAAGGAGAGACATTTCGAGAAGTTGAGCCATTGAAGCCATTGGCTGCAAGGTTCGCCACCTTCTGGTATACAAATGATATGTTGAAGAAGTGGTAGTCAAACGCTGTCTTCCATGATTACTACTAACAACTGAAGCATGCTATTGAAGCATTTCCATGCATGACATCGAATACATTGCACCAATACATACCGCTAGTGAAGTTCCACACAGATTGACACTTTATCTACATCACTGCGCGCATGGATGAGAGTAAGGAGGAATTGCAGTCCTATTATAAGTTGACCGATGAAGATATGGAGGAGATCACCAAATAATGGCCAACAAAGTTCCTTGTACTGGTGGAATATGTAGAACTCTCCGACCCCGACATCATCGAAAGTCCCTTGGTCAAACATGATGGATAGACTAGATCGAAGAAAAAGGAGGAGGTGCAGAACATAGAAAGCGATGAGGAGGACAACACCTTAGAGGAAAGTAGGTCTGAATCGCCTGCAGGAGGAGGAGGAGATGAAATGAATCTAGAAGAAGGAGGGGAAGAAAGAGAAAAGAAAGAGAAAGGAAAAGTTACACCGCCGAAGGATCCCCCTACAGAGCCCGAAACATTGAAGAAAAGGAAGGTTTCTCTGCTGAAACCCTTAGTAAGAAAAAAGACCCACAAAAATAAGCCTCAATCAAAGAATGTGCTCACAGAGGAAGATGTCGGTCTAATCATGGCAACCGTAAAGGATGCTTCAGTGGATATCTTGCAGAGAGATGGAGTGAAGTAGGAGATATTGTATGAACGAATTGAGAAAGATCTCAAAGACATACAACAAGCTATCTATTCAAGCCACACAATACCTACTGCGCGTCCCTCGTTGAATATTGCAGACTTGGAGGATGAGCCCACTCAATTATGAAGACTAACAGATGACACAGAGGCCCAACTTCATTGAGTCCATTAAGAAAAGGAGAAGGCTATGAAAGCCTTGAAGCAAGAAAAGGAGGATATCGTGGATCTCAGAATTATTCAGCATGAAAAGCCTATAGATGAACTCTGTAAGGCTGTAGTCCATGAATTCTATGGAGATGTAGTTATGGACATGTCTCATTTTGCTGATACATTCATGAGCCAGAAGCTCTGTGATTTAAAATATCTCAGGAAATACTTTTGTGCAATGCAAAACCTCCTGTACAAAGTCCCTGACCCGACTAACACTGCTTATTTGAGGAAGTACTTATCCTCACTTCCTAATCCTGTTCCTGAGCTTGTTAGTAGAAGATTAGCTAATGAATATATCCACATGGAAACACTTTCCATTGCAGGATTACAGGAACAAGTTGTTACTGCAATTAAGGAAGAATGCAATAAAAGAAAGAATGCTAAGTCCCTAAAACGCCAATTAGGATTAGCATCATCAGCCTGTGAACTCTTTGAGGAAACTTCAAGTTATGGTTGTTTTAAGCCTAAACAGAAAACTAAAAAATCAGACCATAAAGAAGAATCATGTGATTGTAAATCTAAATCTAAGAAGAAAACTTCAGGGTTCAGACCTAAAAGGAAATTTCTCTTCAAGAAAAGAAGATCATCCACCAAGCCAAGAAAACCTCTTGCTTTATCTGTAAGAAGCCTGGCCACTGGGCGTCACAGTGTCCTCTGCGGTCTAAAACTAAAACCTAGGTAAAAGTCATGAATACTTTTACAATAGATTATGATCCTCAAGAATGGGAATTGGTTTCTCACCGTTCAGATGGTGAATACTTTTCTCTTTCTGAAGCTTCGTCTGATGAAGAAAGGAAAAATATATCTTCCGATGAGTCAAACTCTATTCCTTCCTCACCTGAGTCACCCCATATCAACTTCCTTGATATTAAGATGTTCCAATCTTCCTTCACTGATATAAATCATCTTCTGAGACAAAAGGATGATCTAGAATCTAAACTTTCTGTTTTAACCCCAGGCCAATTCTTCCTATATGACTACTATTCTTCTCAAATTGAGCAACTTGCAGCTCAAATTAACTCTCTGCAACAGCCAAGCGTGGTGAGTATTCAACATTACACTCCCACAGATGCAGAATTCATTTCCAGTGCTCTCTTTGCTAAGAGTGTCCCACCACAACAGAGTGACACTAGGCAAAAGGACAAAGCACTCCAAATCCAACCCTATGAACCAAATAACAATGAAATAGAAAATGCCATCTTCCATTTAGAAGAAGACATCATAGAAAAGAAAGCTCTGATTAAAAGCCTTCTAAGCTCTCTGAAACTTCAGAAAGAAGAGCTAGAATTTCTTAAGACTCAGCAAGAAAAAGAACTTGATCTATACTGTCATGAATAGCTGAGTAGTGATGAAGATGATGACAAAAGAGAATTTGGTTCTCCAGTGAATAAGATGATCAAAGGGTTTGATGACAGAATTGTTATCTCTGTAAATATAAGACCTTCTGGTTATATGGTATATACCTTAGATGCTCAATTAGATACGGGAGCCATGAACTCTTGTGCTAAATATGGTGCAATCCCTAGTTACTATTGGCAACAAACAAAATTAGCCTTTAGAGCAGTCAACAAGACTGAAATGCAGATTGACCATATCAGCCCTGATTTCCCTATCTATATTGAAGGAATAAAAGTACCAGTAACCCTGTACAGTTTTGATACTAGTTCTGATCTTTTATTAGGACAAGATTTTATTAATAAATGTCTCCCTGTGACTATCAAATCCTCTTCCATAGATCTGACTATTTCAAACAGATCTGTCAGTGTTCCAACCAAGACTGATTTTGTTAGCAGAGTGGCCCATAACCCTACTCAAAAGGCTTTAGAATTATCTGCTAATAGCCTGGTAAGAATCTAGTTTATTGTAAAGCATAATGAACTTCATGGATCAGAAGCCATTGCTAAAGTCAAAGAAAAGATTGAAAATGACTGCACTTCTGATGCTCCTAATGCTTTCTGGACAAGGGAACAATATTTCGTAAACTTGCCATACAAGGAAGACTATCTTCCCAAACCTCAAAAGGCCTCTGCAAACCATATGTCACCAACAGAACTTGAATATTGCAAGTCTGAGATTCAAGACTTACTGCAGAGAAAGCTTATTGAGAGTAGTAGAAGTCCTTGGGCTTGTCCTGCATTCTATGTGAATAAACACTCAGAGCAAAAGAGAGGAAAACCAAGGATGGTCATAAACTACAGAGCCCTCAACTACGAGTTGTGCAGTTTTCCGTAACCACCTACGAGAAGGAGAAATATGAAATTTGGGCGATGTTCGAGGAGGAAAAAGAAAAGATACAGAAATAAAAAGACCAGTTGCTCGCAGAGCAGACTGCGGTCAAAGAGGAAGTGACTACAACACTTTGCTCTATGCCAGGATTGGCTTAGGAGGAAGAAGAGTCAACCACGATGCAAGTGGGGAAGCTCGCTGAGGCCATTAAACAAATTCAAGAGAGAGTAACAAAGTTAGAACTTCAAGCAGTGCTGAGCACTCCACAAGAAGTACACGATCAGAGGGAGGAAGCTAATAGAAGCACAGTTGGAAGGATCAGGACCCTCACCTTTGAATGTAAAAAATTGAGTAATTGTAGTGCGAAGACCTATGAATTCCTCGCAGAAGATCTAGAGCTGAGGAAACTAGAAGCACAACTCCAGGAGGCACAACAACAGGCATCCACCATGCAAGCGCAGATGAAATTGCTCACTGAAGTTGAGAAAATGAAGAGATCACAGGAGCAACGCACAATCTAACAAAAAATTACTTCCATCTAGAGCAGAGTCATGGAAGTTACACAAAGACTACAACCGGTGTAGGAAAAAGCCTGCATGATTTTTGAAGATAGTGAAGGACAGGGCTTGTAGCTAGACCAAGTGGTTGCGATAGTGGAACAATGCTTGGAAGGGCTTGTTACAGAACAAGTAATTTAGGAGTTTATCGAGCAGGAGGCTCTCGTGAAGCAACAAGTCAAGGCATCTCGAGATAAGATCGAGGTCTTCGAAGAAGTGTTGCCTAGATTTGAGTGACTTAGGATGAGTCACATGTGAGTGTTGGGGGCCTGTTGGCCCTTGACCAAGTTTTGAGGAAACATTGGTCATGTTTGACTACTTTTGGGAATTCGATAGACTGGTCGAAGATGGAGCGCCCAGGAGGAGTTGAGATCACGAGATATTGCTTATTTTGTGGGCTTATGGACCAAACAAAGGGTTTACTAGGGTTTACTTAATGGGTTAAGGGATGTCAGCCCATGGGTTTACCCATGAATAGGCCTCTTTGTAAATGTATAAATAAGTAGTAGCTAAGCGATGTAAAGGTAGTGAATGATTGGCTTAGTGCATGAGAAGTTGTTGGCTATGTGCACAATATGTTGTAAGTGTTAATGTTGGCTTAGTGCAAGAGGTTGTAAGCTGCTTTGGGCAGACAGACTGTGTAAAGTAGGGCTCTGTGCTACTGAGGAGTTGGCTCTGTGCCTTGACCTGATTTTGGGAAGGAGGTTCTAATGTGCAATGCACAGATCTCCTGTCCAATGCAAATTTGGCTTTGTGGCTCTATGCATAGGAGAAGATGAATGTCAGAATATTGAAGACTAAATAAGAAGAAGAAGTTGGTGGACATAGCTCCACACTGGGGTGAACCACGTATATCCTGTGTCTTGATGTGCTTTGTGCGATGTGATTTATGCTGTTTATTTTCTTAGTGCTGTTGTTATAATGTATGTTGAATGCATATGATGTTGTTACTCAGTGCTTAAATATTATTGAATGTTAGATCTGAGCTAATGCTATGTGCTAAGTGAATGTAAGTACTTGATCTTTATGGTTACTGCGTTGATCTGTAATAAGGGTTTAATCTGCGATGTGAATGAGATTCAAGAAACTAATGCATATTGTTGTTTAAGTGCTCTGCTAAGTATTGTAATCATAGATCTGTGTCACATTCTGGTTGTAGACACCTGAGTCCTGTAACTCCCCTACCTCTACCTCGAGTGAGACTTCATCTGCTTCGCAGATGTTGCCGAAAGGGCCGGTAGTTAGGGTTTTTTTGGTGTGTTGTTGAAGTGTTGAACCATGGGTCTACCCTTGTGCCAACATGTAAGAAGGGTGTGATATGCAATGGGTGGAAAAAATTTATACATAAACACATCTTCCATATCTTTTTTTTTTGTTGACTAGGGAAATCAACAACTAGTCAGGCACATACTCGTGTGACACATGGTCGTGTTGTCCAAATGCTACCACTATAACCCCAGGCATGCCAATTCAACCCCTCATGCGACATACAAGTTTATTCAAGGGTTTCAAACTGGTAACTTCACATAACAGAGTGCCTTAATAGTACACTGCATCACCGACTGTTCTACACCCCAAGGGAAAAACACATCTTCCATATCATCGAAAGAAGAAATCGTATTTTCTTGAAGAGAAAGGTACGAGTCATAATATGGACCTATTAAGGTTTGAATAAATAATATCACCATGAAATCATCATGTTCAATTAAATGAATATCATGGATGGTGAGGAATTGATCTAAATGTTTTTTGGTATGCATTATCCCGTCTCCAGATAAAATAGGAAGAACACCTTGAGGGAGGGTTGGTAACTGATGTTGTTCACCTTGCATATTCAAAGGAATGGATCTCAACCTTCTTCTCATGATTCTTTGTCCTTCATTTTCCTTTCTATCATTATTTATTTACTCTTATCTTATTTCATTATTTCGTTCTTCTTCATTGTTAGCCATTGATTCTATATTTGAGTTTGTGACATAGAACCTTGATTTTCTAGAATCTTTCTTTTACTTCTTGTCAAGGGGAATTTATATGATTCCAACTTTTAGAATTTTATTGTTGTCTTCTTTGTCTCTGATCCTCGGGTATTTATTATTCAGGAATAAGAGCTTGCAATGTTCTTTCAAGTTCCTCCTAACTTATTATTGTCGTTAAGGATAAATTATACAACTGGTTAAGAATACTTATTTGGTCTCCAATTCAAATTTGTATTTGAGGATGATTTGGATCTTGTTGAGTCATTATAAAAATTTGGGTCCTCAAGACCAACCTTTTGTTCAATAATCCTTAATATGGTTTCCATAAATGTTGATATTTAAGATGATTTAGAGTCTTGAAGATAACATCACAAAGAATACTCCTTCTGTGTTTTTAAAGAGGTGGTACTCCTTTATAATATAATATAAAAAATAAAAATAAAACATGAGAAAGGACCAGGTGTGTTTCTGTAAGTTTTAAACTTGTGAAGTAAAGCAATGCATACATATTATTAACAAAAATATAAAGTAATCAATGGCTCATACACAATACAAAAAGATTTACGTTGGAAACCCTTAACTGAGAAAAACCAACTTTCCTTGGTGTCGTACCTCTCAGCTCTTCATTGAATTAATTTCACCATTCACAATACAATATATACAATATTTTAGGTTGCACCCAAAGATACTATAATAAATGGTATCGTGACTCATGCGCACATAAGTGGATCAAAGCCCACCCCCATGTCCTTCAACTTTAAAGTCCCCGTGGTGTAGGATAGTCGGTGACATAGTGTGTTGTTAAGCCACTCTGTGTTGAAAAGTCACCGGTTCAAAACCTGCGGGGAGAAAAAATCCAACCATGTTAAGGGTTGGTGTGGCTCAGGCCTGGTGCGATCTCCAGGTTATTTTGACGACTTAGATGCCCCTGAGTCATGGTTTCTCAAGCCAAAGGTTAATCCCGATGCCAAGAAGGTCTGGACCAATTAACAAAAAAAAATAAAAAAATACAATATTTTAGGTATTCCATAGCTACCAAATCCCTAATCCCTTAATCCACAATTAATTTAGAAAACTACTAAAAATAGTGAAAAATGCTAAAATAGCAAAAATGTGCAAACTGCGGGAGTGTAGAAGAAGAAAGGATGTGAGTTCTCTGCACTAAAGAGTTAAAATAGACTAAGTATTGGATTGTATGGTGTGTGAAATTTGACTAGTGTGGGGAAAGATCCTGTGCAGAGTGTGGGGACATGATGATGGTGAAAATAATCTCTGCATAAGGTATATAATCCTGCACGAATTAGTGAAATGGATAAGTATAATTTTTTTTGGAAAATGATGGTTTAAGGAATGGGAAGAATAACAGATTGTGAAAACATTTAATACTAGGTTTGGGATTAAAGGGTGAGACATGAAATGGATCAACAAGTCTCTCCCACTGAGCAAGAATAAAGGCTTAACAATGTACTTGTTGAGTTTTCAAGTAAAAGAGTTCCTATATAGCTTAGGCTATCTAGTCTTAGACCAAAGGTGGGAAATCTATTTTGTCCTCGTGAAAAATCATTAGATGAAAATTTACCCAACCTAGTAGTTTTACGTCAAATACGACAAATTTGACTATTAATTAATTTCAAATGAGAGTCAAAATGTGGAAGCTGAAATGTCTCATAGGGTATATGAAGAGTCCTAAAAGTTAGAAGGCTAAAGGAAATAAACTCATAAAATGAACCATTGCCCTAAAGAAAATGTTTCTATTTTTGGCATTGTAAACTATCTTCATACATTAATAAATAGATGGCTATTAGTTATTTGTTGATATTCTTGCAAATTGTGATTGGTTGTAGACTATTCTATGATTTATTGGTTTTCTTGGTGCTTGTGTTCGACAAAATAAGGTATTTCCACATAGGTCGAACACCTTAAGAAACCACTCACACAACTAGCTCAAAGATAAATACACTAGTGTATTACATGGTTAAAACCCTCAAAGAGGGAAACGATCCACAACCCTAGCTAACATGACTATTGAGGCAACATATTAATGTAAAAAAAGAAGAAATTTTACATCAGAGTTTCTCACAATTGATCTTTAGCAAATGAACCTCCATGCTCTTTAAATAGATATCATGGACCAATCGGGTGGTAATCCATGGATCAATATGGATGTTAACATCGAGGAGAATATGAATCGTTATATCACTTTATGTCTAGAACATATTATGACCCTTGGATTCCATAATTGCAAATGCATACTAATACATACTACGGAAACACACTAAAGAAACATACTTTACCTAAAAACACATTAGACCAAGTTGGTCTTAACTAACTCCTAAGTGTCTAAATATCCTAACATCCCCCCTTAAGAACAACTTGGGATATGATTGAAGGATTTACAAAGGTGACACAATAGGAGAACGAAGGAGGCATTAGAGCCTATCCCCCCTTAATGACAACTTTTTGAATTCACTTCTATAGGAGACTTTGTGAAAATGTCTGCAAATTGATTATTTGTAGGGAAAAAGTGAACTTTGTGAATGCAATATTGAATAATGTTTTTGATGAAGTGCATGTGTATCTCAATGTGTTTTCTGTGTTGATGTTGTTGGATTACTGAGAGGTGGGGTGAATCAATAGTAGAGAAATTTAATCCCTTTTAACCATATAATCCAAGTGTTATTTCAATGTAGCATTATCATCCAATAACTGCAGAGTAAATAAGCAATGAACAAAAGAGAAATCATACACATACATAGTACACTAGTGTTTTACGTGGAAACCCAAAACGGGAGAAAACCACATAATTCTTTTTCTTATATGTCTTGAAGAATTGCATTCATTGGAAGCACCAACTTCCTTTGTTTTCCACCTACAATTGGAAGGAGGCTCCAACCCCCTAGTTTCTCAGGATACAACCTGAGGGAAGCTCCAACTCCCCAATTCTCTGGATAAAACCAGAAGGAGGCTACAACCCCCTATGTTCTCTGACTACAACCGGAAGGTGTATACAACCACCTATCCTTGCCCCATATAATCACCCTAGCGTATAAGTATAATGATGGAACCATTGTCACACTATCACTGTGAGATATACTATTGTAAACCTATACCAATCAACCTGCACCAAATAACCTGTACCAATAAC
>CBVK0103902986.1:0-10314 GCA_900067695.1 Picea abies | reverse complement strand
CGACATTACAGATGACTTGGACAAACTACGGTATGGCGTTCTCCATCTAGATCAAGAACGTTGGAAATGGTGGCAATGGAGAAAAACTTCTCGTCAAGGTTATATTACTTGGACAAACTTTGTGGCAGAGCTTTATGAACGCTTTGACACTGACACCAACCATTTGGGCCATTTGAAAAAGTTGAAACAATTAGGAACAGTGGAAGACTTTATAGCTACCTTTGAGCGCTTGGCTTTTAGAACATAGGGCACGTCTGATGCCTTTTTCCGAGAGTGTTTATCAGCGGCCTTAAGGATGAGATTAGGGCCCATGTCCTCATGGATCGGCCTCAGAGTTGGGTGGAGGCTACTAAAAGAGCTAAAGAAGCACAACAGGTGGTATCCTCTCAAAACCAAAAACCCTCCTTTATCGCTCACCCTAAACCAATAAATTCCACTACTCCCTCTGCTCCACTAAAGATCCAAAAATTGACCAGGGCTGAAATGGATGAACGCCAACTCAAAGGCCTTTGTTATAACTGTGATGACAAATATTTCTCGGGCCACAAGTGTAAAGAAAAAAATATTTTTATGGCCATCTCTGAGGATATTTTGGAAGAGGATATAGAAACTCCCTTTGTGTCTGAGTCACCTGAATCCACTGACATAACCCCTCCCTTAGACCCTCCCGAAGTAGAACCGAACATTTCCCTCAATGCTCTCACTGGCTTCTCCGCTCCCCAAACCATAAAGCTAATCAGTTACATCAAGCATCATAAGGTCATTATTCTAGTTGATAGTGGCAACACCCATAATTTTATTCATCACCGCATTGCCCAAGAAACTCATTGCTACATCCATGCCATCAATAATTTCCAAATCATGATTGCCAATGGTGGTTCCATAAATGTGGAGGGCATTGTGAAAATGTGCATCTCCAAATTGGTGACTACCACCTAAAATCCCATATGTTTGCTATCGACATGGGGGGTTGTGACATTGTGTTGGGTGTAGACTGGATAAGGACTTTGGGTCCCATTCTCATGGATTTTAAAGACTTAACCATGCAATTCGACCATGAGGGCCACCAATATAGGTTCCAAGGCATCACCGCCAGTTCACCTGAGATTATTAGTTTCCATCACATTGAAAAGCTGCTCAAAAAAGGTCATTCTGGTGTTATCGCCCAACTCCATGCCATACAAGCAAAATAGACACCCTCAGTCCCGCAAGACCTCCAAGCCATCCTTTCTAAACATCAATTGGTCTTTTCCACTCTCCAAGGACTCTCTCCTTCCTGGGGTGTTCATGATCATTCCATTCCCCTTATACCCGTAAGCCTTCCTCCTAATATCTGTCCGTATCGTCACCCCTTTTCCCCAAAAAATGAAATTGAGAAAATGGTCTAGGAACTCTTTAATGCAGGTGTTATCTGCCCTAGTACGAGCCCCTACTCTTCTTATGTGGTCATGGTCCTAAAGAAAGAAGGTTCTTGGCAAATGTGTCCTGACTTTCGTGCCCTCAAAAAACTTACCATCAATGACAAATTCCCCATTCCTGTCATTGATGACCTCCTGGATGAATTGAGTGGCACCCAATTCTTCACTAAACTGGATTTTCGTTCGGGCTACCACCAGATACGTATGAAAGAGGTAGACATTCCCAAGACTTCCTTTAGAACTCATGAGGACCACTATGAGTTTTTGGTCATGCCCTTTGGCTTGTGTAATGCCCCCTCCATCTTCCAAAGCCTCATGAATCATGTCTTCCATCATTTTCTCCGCCATTTTGTCTTAGTTTTCTTTGATGATATCCTCATCTATAGAAAAACCTAGACAGACCATCTTTCTCATGTGGATTGAGTTCTCCATTTACTCTCTCAACACCAACTTTTCCTGAAATAGTCTAAATGTGCTTCTGGCGCCTCAGAAGTAGAATACTTGGGTCATCTGGTTGGCAAGGATGGCGTCAGGGTGGATCCTAACAAGATTGAAGCTATGCAAGATTGGCCTCACCCAAAGACTCTTAAGAGCTTGTGTGGATTTCTGGGCTTAACAAGGTTTTATCGCAAGTTTGTTAAGAATTATGGGAAGATTGCAACACCTCTCACTACTCTCCTAAAAAAGAACTCTTTCACTTGGACTCCAGCCGCTGCTCAAGCTTTTCACACCTTGAAGATGGCCATGTGCACCACTCCAGTCCTCGCCCTTCCCGATTTCACAAAGACCTTTGTGTTGGAATGTGATGCCTCAGAGAAAGGAATTGGTGCTGTCCTTATGCAAGAGGGTCGACCTTTGGCCTTTACCAACAAACAACTATCTGAAAGAAATCTGGGCAAATCCATCTATGAAAAGGAAATGTTGGCTATTCTCCATGCCGTTGATCTGTGGCACCCTTATATATTGGGGCAATGTTTCCAAATTAAGACAGACCATCAAAGCCTCACGTATTTTCTGGAACAACGCATTTCCTCCCAGAACAAAAAAAATGGGTGACTAAGATCTTTGGATATGATTATGAGATCATTTACAAGAAAGTCAAAGACAATGTGGTTGCAGATGCACTTTCCCGCAAATATAAAGATGAAGGATCCCTTTTTTCTCTTTCATTCATTGTCCCAGATTGGCTCCAAGCCGTTCGCCAGGAATGGCTACAAGATCCCAAAAGTTCGTAGCTGATCCAACAATTGCAGTCTAATGCTCCAGCTTCCCAAGGGTACTCTTGGCTCCATGATGAACTTCGATACAAAGTCCGTTTGTATTTAAGTAAACAATCAAAGATTAAATCCACGGTACTTTCTGAGCTTCATGTTACACCCACAACAAGGCACTCCAGGTTCACCAAAACCTACGACAGGGTCAAACTTTCCTTTTTCTAGGATGGTATGAAACGAGACATTCGTAATTTTTTTGCTGAATGTGATGTATGTCGACACAACAAGGGAGAAACGGTCAAATCATCGGGCACACTGCAACCGCTCCCGATTCCACCTGTTATTTGGAAGGATATCTCTATGGATTTTATTACCAACTTACCCAAAACGGGAAATAAATTAGTCATCATGGTGGTTGTTGATCGCCTTTCCAAGTATGCTCATTTCTGTGCCCTTCAACACCCGTTTACAGCATCCATGATGGCTCAAATTTTCATGGATCAGGTCTTCAAGCTTCATGGCATGCCACACTATATTGTTTCTGATCGTGACCCAACTTTCACAAGCAATTTTTGGCAAGAACTGTTCAAGATACAAGGCACCAAATTGCATCTCAGCACAACTTATCATCCCCAAACTGATGGCCAAACATAAGTTGTCAACAAGTGCTTGGAAACATATTTGAGGTGTTTTGCCTCGAAAAAGCAAAATAAGTGGGCTCAATGGTGGTACAACACTTCATACCATACAACTACACACATGACTCCTTTTGAAGCAGTATATGGACAAAAGCCATCTTCAGTTCTCTCATACTTACCAGGTGCCTCGAAGGTCCAGGCGGTTGACCTAACACTTACAACTCAAGAGGCTATTTTCCATACACTCAAAGAGAATTTGGTCATGGCACAGAATCACATAAAACAACAAGCAGATCAAGGTCGTTCTGAACGTCAATTTGCAGAAGTGGATCAGGTGTTCCTTCGACTGCAACCTTACAAGCAAACTTCCCTCAAGGTCGAGCAGTGTCAGAAGCTAGCGCCCAAATTTTATGGTCCTTATACCGTTCTCAACCGTGTGGGACAAGTAGCCTATCACTTAGCTTTGCCCAACCATTTGAAACTACATCCTATTTTTCATGTTTCATGCTTAAAGAAGGTGATTGGAGCTAAGTGCCAAATTCAAACCAACCTTCCAGAGTTCGTTGAAGAAGGATCCATTTGGCTACAACCAGAAGTAGTTCTGGACCAGTGTGAGTGTCACCTATGTCAGAGAACCATCAGGGAAGTGCTAGTCTAGTGGAAAGATACAACTCTAGTAGATTCCACTTGGGAACCAGCTACCATTCTGCAACAATTTCCTCATTTCAAGCCTTGAGGACAAGACTGTTTTTAAGGGGGTGGACATGTTAGGGTCCTAACCCACACATAGGTAGAACAATATATTCGGATGTAATAAATGTGAATATTAATAAGGCCTTTCAATAAAATAGAATAAGGAAGATGTAAGAAGACCTAATAGAAGCTTTCCCTTCTAGGAGGATCTTCCTCTAGATGCTTCTTTTTAGTATAAATAGGAGTCAAGGGTATGAGAAACCCAGCTTGGATATTATTGTAATAGAGCTCTGCTCAACTGGAGGTTGCCCCCTTGAAAAGGCCCATGAACATTTCTTTCAGATTCAAAGTGTTATTTCTGTTATTATTCTCTTATCATTTCAGTGCTATTGTGGTGAATGTTCTGGTTATATTGCTGTTATTCTGCCATTTCTAGCATTTTATTTCTGTTCTGCATACATTTTATATCTGGAATATTACATATTCTATGGGTGGTCCCTTCACATCTCTTTCACCTTCTACTTCTTCGATCTGAATGTCGCGCGGGTCATATTCGCATGGTGCTTCCTCCTGTACATGGTAACACGACAATAGTTCCTTGACTGTCTGCTTATTTCGCTGCTGCTCTTCGGTAATAAATTCTATTTTTGGTTCTTCAATGAATATGAATCCTCTGATCCATTTCAGGGCTGCATCTATGTTGGGGTTCTCATGCTCGAATGAGAAAGTGACGGTAAAGTTCTGTTGCAATGTCGTCCATATTGTAGTTCCTTTGCGTAGTTCTTGATCTGTATACCAGTTTGTTGGTATGCCGTTTAATGTGTGAATGAAGTGGTGAGGCCATTCCTCTGGTGGTATCATTTTCCATAGCCTTTTGCACTCCTCCAAGTGTTTCGTTGGTGTCCTTAGTCCTTTGTATCTCCGTTGTTTGTTGTCAGTTTATTCTGCGCCGAAGCTTATGCACAGTGACCGCTTACATTGATACTAGTTTGTGATAGTCTCCTTGTGTGCACCCCACCATCTTGCGTGTGTGGACTTGAGTGCTAAGTCCAGTGCTAGTATCCTTTGGTTCTTTAATACTTCATCTTCATATTGTGTCAAGAATATTTCCAAATCATTTAGCCCATGGAAACTGGGTGGTTCTTTGATTTCTATACCTATCCACCGTACTGCGCGGTCTATTCTTGCACATCTTCTCGTGGATACTTCGTGTAGTCTCTGTTGCCAGTTTTCTAGCCCGGTGTCTGAATCTGTTGCGCATGAAGTAATGCTACGCCAACTCAGTACCCCGTCTGCAGTTGGGTTCACATAATCCTCCTCGCGCGCAATTTTTCTGTACAACTAGACGATCTCCTCTAAGGTGGGTTCGAAAAACCTCTCCCCTTCTGATGGGTCTAGTGGTGCTATGACCCTGTAATCTCCGGATTCAAATGTCATTTTTCTTGTCTTCAAGTTGATTATGGTTTGGTTGTCAAACGCCCAATCCAGATCGAGTAGTGCCAGGTACGGTGCTGTGCCATCTGCTATTTCAATGACTTCAAAGTTTGCCTTAGTGCACACTCCATCAAGATCTACTGTTACTCCTTTAAGTCTTCCTATTGGTAGGACCCTATGTTGGTTTGCTAGTTTTAATTGGACATTTGAATATCCCAACGTTGGATCTCCCATGCATTGCCAGGTTTTCTTGGGTAGCACATTCACTTCAGATCCTAGTTCGAGTATGGTCTCCCATATTGAAATCCCCAATATTAGCATTCAGCCTAAATTCCCTACTTGTTCTTCTTCTTGTGTGTAGATGATTGAAAATTTTCGGTTCTAGCTTTTGTTCCGTCTTGTTGCTACATTTCTCTAGGATGTTTTGCAATATTTTCACAGATGAAGGATCACTTAACATTTTTATGCATGACTGCAAAAAGTCTTTGATAGTACTTACTTGTCCATTGGGTGGCATTCCATTGGTATGATCCAATGCTGGCGACATTTCGTATTCTTGGGCTTCATGGGATGGTTGCGCAGTAGAAGTCGGCGCAGTGTCCACCTTCTGAAATTATTGTCTGGCTTCCTTAAAAGTCTCCTTTTCTTTGGGCGCATCGAACTCCTTCCTTGGTTTGATGTTCTTCTTTACCCATTGGTTCTGTGCGGGTTCTTGTCGGACTGCGTCATTTCCTGTCTTCGTTCCTCCACGGGTGACTATGTTGATGTTCTGTCCATCCTCCCTTGCTTCAACGAAAATCCATTGAACATTCTGGTTGTTCTGGTTCCTCTTTTCTTGGGTCTTTACTAATAGTGTCAAACATTCCTCTGTCTCGTGATCCAATGCGTGACAATACATACAAGTCGTTGGAGGTAGTGGGCATTCCCATGCATAATGTCCCAGTTGCTGACAGTTGTGACATGTGACTGGTCCTCTGCCACGTCCGAAACCTCCTCTGGCTCATCATCCTCCTTGATATCCTTCTCGGTCTCCTCTCAGCGCATTGTATTGTGGTGCCTGATTGTACTGCGCGGTATTATACTGGGGTTGCGCCGGGTTGTACTGTGGCTGTGCGTTGTTGTATAGTTGCTGCACAGTGTTGTATGGAGTTGGGGGTTGATTGAACGATGGAGCTACTTGCTCATTCATCATTTCGTCCTGTACCCTGTGTGTGTCTAACGTTTTTTCCTGCATCAACTCCATAGTTCTGCAATCTTTGTCGTCGTGGCCCACTAACTTACAAAAGGTGCAATAAGAATTCTTTGGAATTGTTTGGTACTTCTGCATCATCATGCAGTGATAAGGGTCGTGACCCGGTTTCTTGCATATTTCGCACCATAATCCTCCCTTTGGTAGCAGGTTTGGCATGCCCATTTCCATATACTACGCGAATGTTGGACATTCGTTCTTGTGGTGTCCTTTCATCCTGCATGTTGTGCACCAAACGACTTCTCGTTTGTCCTTGTTCTTATTCTGGTTCAACTGAAATGTTAGGTTCTTCAAATCCTCCTTCAATTCTTCAATAGCGGGGTCTGTTTGCTGGTATTGATTCTCTTCCAGCTGCAAGGCTGCCTGTAGAGCCTCGGCGTGCATCTGAAACTTTTTCCATCGTAATGGATATTTTAGGTGTGGGAGTAGTGAGTTGATAAACAGGTGCCAGTGCTGCATCTTGATCATAAGGTATTTTAACTCCCCCTTCAGTTGCTTGAATCTTTGATCAATCTCCCATACAGACTCTCTTGGTTTCTGTCTTATCTCGATCATCTCGTTCATGCACTGATCCTCTGAGCTCGGCTTCTAGAACTTGTTAATCAATAGCTTCTTAATGTCTCCCAGTGTCCTCGTCATCCCAGGGGAACTGTTCGTGTCTAGACTCATGTACCAGTCTAGTGCGCGGTCTCTTAGCGTGATCGCTAGTTGCACAAGTTTGGTATCTTCATCAGTGATCTGTTTTGCCTCCCAAATCTTTTCACAAATGAACAAATGCTTCTTAGGGTCCTCTGCTGCTTCTCCTCAAAATTTTGGTAATCTGATCATGGGATCGTGGCCTGCCATTCTAAATACTAAATTGCTACCTCCGCAGATACTTGACTAGTATTGTCTGAACTTGCTCCTCCAGTTGTTTCTTCTGCGGTATATGTACTTCTTGCTATCGGAATTCCTCTGAACTTTGGTTGTCTAAATGGTGGTGTTCTTTTTGGTGTATTGGTCGCACATGGGTTTATGGGTTCCACACTGACATTAATATGGAAAGGATGTCTATCTTATCCTCCTGTTCTTGGGCCTCTTGTTTTGCTCTCATGGGTGGCACACAAGATTTCCTCAATCTGCTCCACAGCCCAGAGATCTTCTACCTCTTCTTCATCGCTTTCCAATCCCTCCCTCGCGGCTACGACTATTTTCTTGGGATTCACCTTATATTGGTAGGGTACTGTGCTACGTGTCGTTCCTGGTGATGCCAAGATCCACTTAAGCTGGTCGTCATCCATCAAGATCGGGTCCAATAATTCCTCCTCCTTCTTGCCTCTAACCTCACCTCCGTCCATTTATCCTTCCTCTGTCAGTGCTTCCCCCTTCCCCCATGCACGTAGGGAAGTCTAGCTATTTGATTCCATTGTCATTACACCTTTTTTATATAGCAATATTTTAATAGAAGTATACAATGATCGAATGTACCTTCCGCGGGGTCCGCCTAGAAATTCCCGCTCTATTGCGCTGTATGAGTTCACTGTGTCAACTACAAACTCTGTGATGAAGCCTACCACAATACTGTCAAGCCAAAAGTCGACTGCGCGAGTGAATTTGTTGTTCACCTGTTGTAACTGCTCAATCTGTATTGGGGTCCAATCTAGATGTCAGATGCAGTTCGTCGCATGGTTATCTTTCAACCTTAGTATCCACCCCTGCAGTAGGTGGGGAAAATCACAGAAAAAGACTTCGTGTAAATCCATAAACATGTATTTATCCAGATATTTGCGAGGTGTGATGCTAGGGTTTCTATTATCTTTCTGGGCAAAATCTAGCTCTTTAGTTCTCAGCCAGCCTTCAATCTATGCTTTCGTGGGGTTCCACGGTATCAACATTCCCTTCTAGTGGCTCATCGGTCTTGTGGTTTCACTCATTCTTTTCTCATGCATTCTATCTCATCTACTCAATCCTCTCTTGTTCCTCTTAACATGGCAACGAAACCATTTGTTGGTTTTCTCATTCTGAACTACTCTTCCCTACTGTCTGCGTTGTTGACCTAGGGTTCATATCCTTTCAAGGTACTAACAAATCCTAAATCTATCAGCCCTTCTTGTAAACCAGAAGGCAACGCAGTACACAAAATGCACTGTGTAGTCTCACCCGAGATAGCTTTCAATGGGTGGCTATAAGACTCAGGTGTTTACAACCTAGGATTGAGTATGAGATAGATGATCTGGATTCTGAGCCATTAATTATGATTTGTATTATGAACTACTGTTATTCTCTTTTATATTTAACCTCTGTGGTATCTTTTCGTTATATTCCGACAACAATTAACCAAGCAATATAATAACTCATTCATCCATTGCACACAACATTTAACTACTAAAAATATGACAAATATATGCATGCATTCATCACATTACACTGGTATTACCGTGGTTCACCCCCTCCTGGGCTACGTCCACAAATATTTGGCTCTTGGCTCTCCTATTATGGCAGTTTTGCAATTCTCACGCCGCACACTTACAACTCTCCTCAAATGGGTAAGTTCTATGTGACGCGAACTAGATCGCACCAGGCTCCACAACCTGTGATCTAATCCTCAAGATCTACCTTCTCTCTCCCTCTTTAGCTCAATTTCTTTACAAAAATAGTGCATCTATTCAAAAACATTCCCTACCATATCAACTTCTACATAAGTAGAAAACTCGAACCTAACCAAACCTCTCTATGATACCTACGTATCTATATTTATATCTATTGGGATCTTCAACCATTTACACAAAAACCTTACAAAAACCCTAACCCTACTGTCGTTAGGTCTTCCTTCTCTGCATATGTTCTTTGATTCCTTCCATCTATCACCTCCTTCTTGCACTATTGTGTGCTGTGCTTCCTACCAGTTGTCTCTTTCCTCTTGCACTATTCCTTTCCCACAATTGTTCTTCCAGCTGTCATTCTTCTGTGTTCATGCTTTCTTTCCCACTACGACCTGCTGTCAATAGCTGGCCAGTCATAGATGACTTGGATCTTGGCTGGATCCACATGTACACCATGCTGATCAACTATGTATCCCAGGTAATGGACCCTGTCCATGCCGAAGGAGCATTTTTTCAAGTTGGCGTATAGTTTGTGCTATCGCAGGGTGTGAAGAACCTGCTGAATATGCTGCAAGTGTTTGGCCCAAGTCTTGCTGTAAATGAGGATGTCATCCAGATACACTACTACAAAATTATTGGTGAATGGTCATAGGATATCATCCATAATCTTCATGAAAGTGGCTGGAGCATCTTTCAAACCAAAGGGCATGACCAACCATTAAAAAAGGCCTTCATTTGACTTGAAGACGATCTTCTATACATCTGTCTGTTCTATCGGGACTTGGTTGTTAGAAAAACCGGACCATGGAGCAATAAAATAAAACAAATGTGGAAACAAAACACAGAAGATACACAATACAAGAGACACACAGATTTACGTGGTTCACCCATTGTGGGCTACGTCCACCAGAGAAATTTCCAGGTCCTTTCTTTATTATTATCCAACAAATGAAGGGATACAACCTACAACAAAACCCGCTGTAACTTCCTCTTCTTTCTCTCACAGTCTCCTCTCTCAGAATACAATATTCGCCATCAACCATAGCCGCAATACATTTCCCTCATAAAAGAGGGTTTCCTTCTAGG
>CBVK0103902965.1:0-14159 GCA_900067695.1 Picea abies | reverse complement strand
CCTGAAGGAGAATCTGCAGGTTGCTTAGAATCAATAGAAAATGTATGCAGGTAGACATAGGGTAGAATGCAGCTTTGAGGTTGGTGATCTTGTCTTTCTTAGATTTCATCCATATAGACAGTCGTCTTTGAAGAAGAGTGGTGTAGAGAAGCTCAAGCCCCACTTTTATGGACCATACAAAGTGATCAGGAGAGTTGGGGAAGTGGCATACAAACTAAAGCTACCGAAGGGCAGCAGGATCCACAACACCTCCCATGCATCCTACCTCAAGAAGGATTTGGGACAGTAGGTCACCACTTTTACAGATCTTCCTCCACTAGATGAGGAAGGGAATTTGGTTCTATCTCTCAAGATGATAGTTGATGTTAGGGAACAAATACTTAGGAGTAGGGTCCTTCAAGAGTATTTGGTTGAATGGAGAGGATTTCCCGAAGAAGATGCTACCTAGGAGGGTGAGAAAATTTTACAGCACCCTGGTCTATAATTTCTTGAGGACAAGCAATCTTGGAAAGGGAGGACTATCATTTCCTCTTCCAAGTGATCGGGATGACTCAAAATCCTATACAACTCCTGTAGGCTATAGTCAACAAGGAAAAGGGGAGTCAAGGAGGAGTCACTAGGTAAAAATATTGTCAAATCCTAAAAGTGACATTAAATAAAATAAAAAATTATATTTAATGGAATTGGAGGGAAAATAAACTAAATATTTGATTAGGTCAAAATGGGGGAAATATCTAGAAGGTCCAAAGGAAGGATGAATAGAGGAGCAACCCTTCCCCTTGGCATTATGTTTGATATAGTAAATAAATGGGTAGAAGGGTACTTGAGGAACTATGTGTCAGGGAAGCAATGAGCATGGATAAAATGGTTACATCTAGGTGAGAACTGTTACAACACTACCTATCACATGTCCATTAGAATGAGCCCATTCAGGGAATTGTATGGATATGATGCGTCTTCTTTTGTGGATTTGGAATTTGGAGAGAGAAGAGACCCTAAGGCCAAGGACTGGTTACAGGAAATTCAGGACATCTTAAGAGTCCTGAAGGAGAATTTGTAGAATGCTTAGAATCAACAGAAAATGTATGTAGATAGACACAGGGTAGAATGGAGCTTTGAGGTTGGATATCTTGTCTTTCTCAGATTGCATCCATACAAATAGTCGTTGCTGAAGAAGAGTGGTGTAGAGAAGATCAAGCCCCACTTTTACGAATCATACAAATTTATCAGGAGAGTTGGGTAAGTGGCATACGAAATGGAGCTAGTGGAGGGCATTAGGATCCACAAAAACTTCCATGTATCCTACCTCAAGAAGGCTTTGGGAAAACAGGTCATCACTTCGGAAGATCTTCCTCCCCTAGATGAGGAAGGGTAGTTGGTTCTAGCTTCCGAGAGGATAGTTGATGTCAGGGAATGAAGACTTAGGTACAGGGTCATTTTAGAGTATTTGGTTGTATGGAGAGGATTTCCCATAGAAGATGCTACTTGGGAGGGGGAGCATATTTTGCAACACATCGATCTAGAATTCCTTGAGGATAAGCAATCTTGGGAAGATAGGACTGTAATTCCCCCTTCCAAGTGATTGGTATGACTCAATAACCTATAAAACTCGTGTATTCTATAGTCAACAAGGAACAAGGGAGTCAAGGAGGTGTCACTAGATAAAAATATTGTCAAACCGTAAAAGTGACATTAAATAAAATAAACAATTATATTTAATGGAATTGGAGGGAAAACCAAGTGAATATTTTATTTGTTTAAAATGGGGGAAATATCTAGAAGATCCAAAGGAAGGATGAATAGAGGAGCAACCCTTCCCCTTGGCATTATGTTTTGATATCTTATTGAGTGCTCTTGTAGCCAACGTTTTCGTTGGGGTTTTGGGAAAAACCCTTCCACCCCAGGTTTAGTTTTGGTGGTGAAATATCCACCCTAGCTAGACAAGAGGGGGATTCATCCATAATCCTCATTGGAGTTCATTGTTGTGCTTGTTTTCATTTGGGAGAGAATTTGAAGTCAATATTAGCTCGCGAAAGGGGTTTATGGAAAAATTTTGAGAAAGTTGTTCATTAGAGTTGCAGGTGTAGGAGGGTTTAGTGCACCTAGGAAAGGAGGAATCCTCGTGGGTTGAACTAGGTTCATTCTGCGAGGCCCCACTAGACGCCCCACAGGAATCCCACGAGGACCCCTATGAATCGAGTTTTTGCAATAGTTTGTTGGATCGGGCCTGGGAAGGAGTTTGAAGCAATTGCAAGATTGGTCATGGAGCAAGCATCACCTTAGTAGAGAAGAGGAAGGATTGAAGAGCCTTGGGTTCCATATTTTGGAATCATTCCAGGTTCCATTGTGTTTTTTATGTAGTACTTTGTGATGCTTCATGGAATCCATTATCTTGGGTGGTCAGTAGTAGTCTGTAGTTGTTATTACAACCCTTAGTTACCATTGTATTGATTTTTGGAGAACTTCCATCCATAATAAGATGTCATTGTTATATGATTAATTCTATGCGTAATGGATGTATGATCTATGTTTAAGTTATTATTTGGCATTTCCATCAAATTGTTTGATAAAATCATACAAAGAATAATAATAATATTGGGTAGTACACATATATTTTCCAACTATCCTAGTTGGGAACATTACAGGCTCCAATAAAAGCATAAAATATTTAGAATATCTGGAGTCCATGATAAATTATAATACTAAGGAATTTCATATACAATGGAAGAGAGGAATAATTCATACTTGTACACATCCAATATATAGGAATTTATCTTCAACATTCTTGTACTTTTCTTGTTCAAATTTTTTCATAAAATTTAGGAAGTGATTGTCTAAGTGAGCATCTTCAATGGAGATAACATTTTTTGAAGAATGGCAAAGAGTTAAGGCTTGAAGAAAGAATGGATTTAATTTATACACATCGAAGGGTTTTAAATTAGAAAGATGCCACTGAGGAAGATGTTATATTTCTTCAATAGATAAAGACGTAATGGCTACTTAATTGACAATGGATTAGAGGGACAATATCATTCATGAAAATTGATGTTGTGCTATCAATTAGATTGGACAATATGTTGCTTAAATACTTAGAGGGTAGATGATTCAAATGGTTTGACTAATCAAGTTTCCTATAATTATAGGACAACCACAATCATCGACTACCACTGAAACACACTACAAACATTCCTGTGAAATACACCTCCAACTACAAATCCCATAAAGGCCTCCTTCTCTGCCCTCAAATCACAACCAAAGTTGCTACAAAACTCAAAAAGATTTGATCAAAATCTATCCTCTACAAGCTTAGATAAACCATTTTTTCTTCAAACCAACCAAAGGAAAGATACAATGTTATTAAACGCTACATCAATTCCATTACAATTTGTTTTCCTCCAATATCACCACTTTTTCCTAAATTATCCTTGGTAGAGATGAAACGGGTTCATGACAAGAAAAAACATGTCAAACAAAGAGAAAAAGATAAGAAGAATGATGATATATTTGATTCCATCCTAGGTCTCTCTCTAGAAAAAATGAAGCAAGTACATGACGAAAAGGATGTTGCTAAAATAATTATTGAAGAAGAAATAAGAAGAAAATCCAAAGAACTTGATCATTAGTAGATAGTTGAGCTAGCTGTAAAACTAGTAAAGGCACTTAAAATTCATGCTCGTGTTTTCATTAATGAAGATAAGCATACTACTGAGCCTTTATATTGCACTATGAGAACTCGAAACCTGCAAAATAGTTATTATACTAAAAATAATCATTATGAGAATCAAATTCTTGAAATGATTTATGGTATGTTAGGATGGGAAAAAACCCAAATGATCTCATTAGGAAAAGAACCTACAAAAATTGTTCCATTGATTTCTTTTGGGTTTATCAACAATCACAAGTGTTGGTGGGATTGTGGTGTGATTCTCTTAGTACTTATTATCAAAAGTATTTTTTCCAAGGAGGACCTACTTATTTACAATAGTAATCAATCAGTTTGTTGGTAGTTTTGCAGATAAGAAAAAGGAGAAACAAACAAGGTTTCTCTCACGACATATTTGTGATCTCTCTCTCGTAACTAAATGTTTTCATTATGAAATATTTTTTGTATTAATCTAATGGGATGCATGATATTACAATGAGAGCATATTATAGTTGCAGATACCCAGTAGCAGTAGCCAAAGCCACATATGCTAAAATTATTGTTTCCACAATCAACCTTGCTTTGATGAGTATTGCAGGTATTCATCAAATCATTGAATTCATCATTACATATGCTTGCAATAACATGAGACTTGACAGGACCATTGATAACATGTGAAATATGGTCAATTATAAGGTATGCTCTCATCCTGATTAAAACTATTTTGTCTATAGAAACTCCAAACTAGACCGAGGAAGAATGAGAAATGTCAAGGATCTTGTTTTTTTTAACAAAAAATAGGAAATATTATATTAATCACAAAGCGTTTGCAGTTGAAGCACACGAGGGAGTAAAAAATATTCAAAAGTGTGCTCGTAGGTGAGACCATAATCGCTTGATCAAATCTAACCTAGTCCTATCTATCATACTGAATTTTTTATCTCCACTAGGGATAATTACATTCAGAAATTTGAGAGTGGTTATTCTAATAAAGACGCCTAGTATACATATGTATTTGAAAAACATTAATTACCCAATTGAAACTATTTTGGAGGGTCCTTATCTTCTTAATCTATGTCATGAACAAGAATGTTCAAATCTAGAGTGGGCCTTTTAGCTAGGGGGGAGGAGTCGCTAGTGGATGGATTTGCTTCCAATACCATAGGAATCAATGTCACCTGCTCCTGCATGTGTTCTACCTGAGATCGGATGGAATCAACCTCATCGTACTATTGTCTCATAGCTTCCCTCTATTGACTAAGAATATCCAGTATGAAAGAGACCTGATTGGATAGTCCTTGAAAGTCAATTTGGAGCTATTGAACATATTACCATAGGTATTCATTGTTGTCCAACTTTTTCATTGTTGTCCAAATTTTCCTGGGGCATGAAGCGACTTAGAGGCATTTTAACCAATAATAACGTATAATTGCTACAAAGTTTGCTAGAGAGGTCCAAAACCAAACCATAGTTCTCTGTGCGGATTGTCGAAGATTTCTTGATGACAACACTTGAAGTCCATGCATAATTTTTCTCTCTCCAATTGAATCGAGAAGAACCCTCGAAAAAAAAACTATGAGTCCCACCTGAAATCGTATGTGATTCCCTAGGGCCATGGCTTTCTCCTAAAAACCAGTGTGATAGGTCCAAATTTGATAGCAGTCAGCTATGCAAGTGTGCACTCATAGAATTGAAGATGAAATTGAGTCCTGCCAATACCTTTGTCTCCCTAGGTGCAATTCAGTCCTTAGGCCCCAAATGAATACCAGACCCAAGATTCCTTTATCCCATGAGATTTTGTTGAATTGTTCCTGCATAAAATCAACATAAAAATAGCACAGAGATAGGGAAGAATATCACACTCTAAGAAATCCATGAACTGTCATAATTGTGTGTTGATGACCGTGTAATCCTAGCAATTATTTTATTCCTGAATCCATCCCATGAATTAAACCCCGCATGCAATGAATCCTCCCCTGCATAATTGAATTGTTGTGTGTTATTTACTTTAACCCACCATGATCATGTGAATAATGCACCTAGGTGACATCAGGATTAGGGTGGTTGGATATCTCATGTGCGACGAGGGGATGCAATGATGACTTGACGTATTGTTTCCTACCCAACTGTACCACCTAGATGGCATGCATTAATTGTGAAATGACCTTCATTAATTAAGGAATTGGATGGTGGGATAATAACCCATTGATCTCGATGGTCCCTTTTGATTTCATTGTGGATAAGTTGGCTTTTGTGTCTGCCAAGCTATTACTTTCCCTCATGATGTGATGAAATGAAACTTGGGGAAAATCCCTTAGAACATGTCTTGTTTTTGTGATAATATTTCTTAAATGAGCGTCCCATGGTAGGGTCCCTTTGATCAAGATTCTTATAATGTTCATGGAATCTCCTAAGATGACAATATTTTGAATCTTATTCTCCTTGGCTAACTAAACACCTTGGAGGAGGGTGTATTCTTCCACTTGATTATTGGTGGCAATGCCTAAACTCCATGCAAATCTTATCTCAATATGTCCTCTGGGATCAAGAATGACCCCCCCGCACCTGCCACCCTGTTTGTGTGACATGCTTGTTATCATTCACCCGATTGAGGTTTTTTGTGGTTCTCCATTGGTGTCTTGGGAATTTGGGAAAGAGGACCTTCGTGATGGCATTTATCTTTCCATGTTAGAGATTTTCCTCCTTATGTTGGGGCACCAAATCATTGAGTCACTGATCTATGGGACTTTTCTCCTCTATTCATCGTCATGTTGAATTATTTTTTCCTTGACTTGTTCATTCTCACTTGTCCTTGCTCTTTGCATGCACCTCAATGCTATACTCTTTGTGGACAACATCTCTTGTGATGGGAGTGATATGTAGTGTATGGATTTCACATTGAGTGTACCCATATAGTCAATGCTCAACGATGGCAATGACGCCTCCCATCTTCCATGATAAGTTTCTTTTTGATGGTGGGATTTTATTTATTAGCCCCTTCCTTAGGCCTAGGGGTATGAATGTGTTTTCCCCATTTTATATCTAATACATAGATAAGTTCTACTTGTTCACTTTTCATTGATTATTCTTTGGTCTTGCATATCCCTTTTTGGTTTTCTTGATTGGACATACCCTTCTTACCTTGGATTAGCCTCAACATGTCTGCTTAATTTAGTCCACCTTGGTTAGTTAGAGATTCCTTTTCGAGTTTCACGATATATTCACATCCATTGTGGGTGCACACAAGGGTTGACAAGGTAAAAAATGGCATCTCCCCTTCCTAATATGTCTATAGTGCAGAATCCACTGGTTGTATGGTTCATTCATGTTTGTATGGGTTTTTGCACAATCCACTGTAGTAATATCCTCACACTTTCAGATCATAGATTCATTATGAGGGAGCTTACCTGGTTTCAAAGGAAGTTGTTTCATACCCGTAAATCAAGTTCTATCCACGACCTTTTGTCTTGCTATCCCATTATTTAGGCAATCGAGAAGAAACACATGGATCCTTTCAACTATCAAAGGGTTAGGAACTAAGTGCTAGATCTCTTTAGTAATTTGTGATCCAAAATGGATTATCAACAAAGAAATGGATTTATGTTTTATGTTTAGTGCTTGAGTTGCAAGTATAATGGTGTTAAAAAACCTCATAAAAACCTCGGTCAAAGCCTTATTTTCATGCCTTAGATAATTGCATGCATGCATAGACGGGTGCATGTAGAGGAGACAAAGATGTCCTCACACATTGCATTTAGGATAGGGGTAAAATCGACTAAGGCAAGGGGTATGTAGAGATGGTTGTGTAGAGCTTTCGCATGTGGAGGTTGCGACGAAGTCAGATGAATGTGTTACCTTCGTGCTCCGTGCCTTGCACAAACTTTGGGCATGTGGAACGGATGCACATGATGGAGAGCATGTAGAGCTAGGGCAAGGTTTGAGACAAAGTGTTACCTTCACCCTTCGTGTCGAGTGCATTGTGTAGGAAGCAAAGGCACATACAACGTGAAGTACACGACACCTATATGTTCAATGCTCCACACAATGAAGAAAACAAAAACGTCCCACATATTGAAGAAAGAAAAAGAGCCAAAAACTAAAGACCATGGCCTACCTGAGAAAGGGTGTGGGCACACATAGTGGTGACAATGTACCCTGCAACCAACATGGAAGACAAACAAATCAAACAATGGCATGTGGCATCCACACGGGCGATAATAACCTTAAAAGAGAAGAATTGTAATGTTCTCTATCTAGGGAGGAAACAATTACAATCATGGGGGGGAATTGGTAGTAATGGTGAGACATTAATATCAAATTATTGGTGGGTATCTCGACCTTCCTAAAGAGAATGAATTGTTAGAGGGGGTAATAAAGAGGAGATTGGTCAATAGTGAAAGGAAATTTGCTAGAACATTGGAGTACAAACAAAGGGGTTTTTGACATATTGGGACATGAGAGTGGGAAGCTTGTGAATAAGCATGCAACAACATAAAGATTGATGCTGCAGTGGAAGTAATATGTTCCTACACTAAAAAACAAAGAATATTTTGAGTCTATCCACGGGAAACAAAGATTCTGACAAAGACAAAAAACAATATGTAAGACACAACCTAGGAGTAAGAATACACAAAATCCCCGTTTGAGAGTGTATAGCTCCTATTTGTAATAATTCCCAAGCATAAAAGAGCCAAACAAAGGCCATTTCTTATTGGTTTCCAGGGTAAAATCTTTGTGGTGTTACTATGTTTATGATTAACTTCCACAATGCTAATTTCTACATCTAATTACAATACACAAGTATTACCTAATCACAATTAGCACACAATGAAATTACAAATAGAGATAAATACGTTAATTTAGCAAAAGTAATTAAGGTACATGTTGGTGAATTAACTTGACCACAAGCTTAGCAGTCATTGATTAATCCAAACGACGAGACTTAGTCCAATGCACATGTATTATATTTGTACTTTAGTACACTTTACACTTTATTCTTATCTCCTTTAGGCAACTTCATGTGAATTGATCACTCAGTGAAGAAATCATGCTTTGCACAAACTTTTATCTAGTATATGGGCTTTGTGATTAATGAATCGAGAGTTCACATATATCTTGGAAAAGTTAATGTTTGAAGCACTAACCCATTCATACCACAATTATTGATCCTCAATAACTTTTTGGAAGACATTAAACATTCATTCCCTAACACTCCTACATTGCCTACCCATTGAATTAGTTGAGCAATTACAAGACTCTTTATCGGACTCCTAAATAAAAACAAGCATTCCAAAAGTTAAAAGATGCTCTATGTTCTACACCAATTCTTGCTCTTATTGTCTTGTGGTAGCCATTTGAGATCGAGACAAGCCATATGCATTGCTATTTAACTTGAAGGACATCTAATGGCATATCATTCATAGATCTTGTCCCAAGCCAAGCTTAACCACAACATTTACAATAAGGAATTTTATGCCCACTCAAGAAATAATGACACCATATCCTTGGTAAATAAACTATCTTACACATTGATCATCAATGGTAGTCTAAAATTTAGGATAAAAAACATTTAACACGGGTTTCTTACATCAACAATTTAATTTGGTCATTAAATATAAGAAGAGTAAATCAAATAAAATGGTTAATCTCGAGAGGAGACTTTGTACCAAGGCCATTTTGATCTTAGATCTAATATGTGTAATCTACGAGGATTCAAAATCCTCATACACTATAGATTCTTATTTTGGCTCAGTCATGGAGTCCACACAACAATGCACTATGGTCAATCACACTCCCTTCTTTGATTACATAGTTAATGATGGTTTTCTTTACAAGATGAACTTGTCGTGTATTCTATCTAGATCAACTCACCTTCTTATTATCAAGGATGCCTATTCTTTATCTTATTGAAGACATTTTTGGTGTTTAGAAAACTCTATCGCACGTGTAAAAGTATGAATTTTGGCCTTCCATACAAAAACTTGCGGAAAATCACATCCAAAGATGCACACTTGAAACCAAAGCAAACTTTCCAACAATAAGGTCGAGTTGTACCAACCTTTGCTAGTTCCTTTTAAGCATTTGGAATCCATCTCCATGGATTTCTTCCATGGTCCACCAACGAGTCAACCAAACACGATTGCATCTTTGTGGTAGTATGTAGATTTTCCATATCACAATTTTTATACCATCTAGTAAAACTATTGATGCCCTAAAAGCACTGTGAATAGAGCCTCAATTCATGTTGTCCACATCTACCATTAGTGGAACAAATAGTGAGATCAATACTTGCATATTTTGCAGCACAAGTACAACACAATCACTCATGTATCTAGAAGATACTCTCCTTTTGAGATTTGTTTTAAGTTTCAACCTCTTGTTCCTTATGAGCTTCTAGTCACTCTCCTAACCCCACCCACATCCCACCAACAAAAGGAGCAAGACAAAGCTTCTCTAGTGTAGAACTTAACCAAGATTTGTAGTAGGGGTCCATGGCATTCTTCAACAAACAAAAGTCAAGTACAAGGAAATTCTTGATTGACATCAAGTTGCTCCACATTTTCTCGATGACAGAGTTTCACTGCATTTGGATAATCAATGCTTTAAAAATCAACAACACCACAAGCTTAAACCCCCGTAGCTTGGCACCCATGCTATGGTGAATACCAACGATTGAAGTTATATGGGCCACCTTGATTGGATAAATTTGTTCTAGTCACACATTTGGAGACCACAGTTCCAAATTTCCAACCTCCCATTCTCAATGTTTGGACCATATCCATTAGGCAACATCACATCATTGACTACTTGGTGGGCTACAAAGGCACCTTGCCCACTCAGGCTAGGTGGCTATCCAAGTTAGCATACGATCAACATTTTCCCCATTTCTAGCATAAATATGGGACAATTTCCTTTTAAAGAGGAGAAATTGATAAGACTTGGTATAATAAACATACGTGAATATGTATTTATTTTATACTTTATTCTTATTTATTTTGAGTGACTCACTCTAAATTAATCACTCGTCCATAATTTATACTACATATAGCAAAATAAATAAATACATATCATGTGTACAGTCACTTCTCTTTGTAACTACATTCTTTGCTTTTGACTTCATCAAAACATGTTATGAATCCAAGTATATAGTATGTTTACAATAAAATCAAATACATTAATATTATTACCTTGAAATTGCTTTTACAATTATAAAACTTCTTCTTGTTTATTTATTAACTCGTGATGTGAATCCTTCAATCTTCTCTTCTCAAACCAAGTCTCATTGTACTTCACCTTCACCTTTTTATTATTAGCTTTTACAACTATAAAACCTCTTCTAATTTATTTATTCACTCGTGATGTGAATCCTTTTCAATCTTCTCTGGTCATTATTCTCAAACCAAGTCTCATTGTACTTAACCTTTTTATTATTATCATTATATTTAAGGAGTGGGTTCCCTCTCTTTTGCATGCTTTCCTTTCCAAACGAGTTGGACCACTCGTGGGCACTTTGTAAAACAACGAGCCTAGATATTCTCAACAAGAAACTATGAAGCTCGAGAATATAAACATTTTCCAGATTTTGCATGGAAAAGCTAGCGAAAAGAACCAACGGAATTCTGCCAACAGGGACCCTCGGCGCCCATGGGATAAGCTTCACCTCACTGCTCCTCTGCTTACGTGGCAAATGGCCACACAAGGACTGCACTAAATGATACAGTTTCACTAGAAACCTCACATACATACAAACGAAAATATTCAAACAAAAATGATTTGAGGATCTCGCAACCATTGCTCTGCAAATATTATCGGCATTGTTGTGATTTCTTTCAATTTTCTCGTCCTCCGGAGCAGATTTCCCATTCTTCATTGATATTCTTAGCAGGTATGGGATTTCTTTCTACCGCCTGTTCTGATTTGTTTGCAATGAGATCACCAACCCTAGCTTGTTAGAACTGCAGATGAATCTTTAATTCTATTTTTGTTATATTTTTCAGGATGATATATTCTTATCTTATTCTTCATGTTTAGTCTTGAGTTCAATTTTTGCTGTAAGCCAGCGATTTTCTGTTGTGCCGACATTTTTTTTCTCTTAAATATTTTTTTCCTAGATTATTTTTCGGGTTAGAATCTGTCCGTCCATCAAAGCTACTATTTGGGTTAGACAAGTTCAGCAGGTTTAACTGTCCTGTCGCCTGGAATATGTGAAAATTGTACCTGTCCCTCAAATATCATGCATGGCAGGAAGAATTAAGCAGCGTTGCAACAATTGTGTACAACAATAACTAGAACCGGAAAAGTCAGCAAAAAATAGGAATCTCTTTTTTTGACTCCCATTAATTGGCGAATCTGGTAACACTGAAATTAAGTATATGTCATGGAAAAACATGTGCATGTTATTTGACAGGACACTTACAATTTCAAGTTGAAACAGTAATATGAACTCATTGCAGGAAAAGTAGGATCCTTTTGAGGGGTGGGGGTGATTTGGGCAGCGTCCCAGGTAAATGGGACTGCTGCGAGTAACATTGTAAGCAGACATACTATGATGATAAAACAATTGTAAGTGGGCAATACAGATCTCCCAAAGCTTTTCTAGCTTAAAATCACAATAAAAAAATTTACAGCTGTCCTGTCAATAACGTGTGCTTATGGTGGGTTCTCAATCTGTATCACAAACTTATTTTTTCCACTTATTGGGTATCTAATATCTTGAACACCTATTTTACAAAACACGCCATGAAAATAACCTATCATACCCTCAAGCAACAAGGGTTTCGAAGGTGGCTCCAAGATAAACATGCAAAAACTCTACTGCCCCTTTTTGCTGCCTTCTATCAGATTACCACAAGATGCATGCCTCGAAAAATTAGATCTGGAAAAATAAATCGGCTCGTGAATTAGGGCTTGATGCCCTCCTTTAGATTGCTAAAAATTTTGCAATATACCAAGTATTGTGATTGCCACTGTTCCAAACATATTGCAGCCCTGAAAATACTCTCCCTTGTTGATTTTTTGTGCATATCAAAGGTACGAGTTGAAGATATCAATGGCCGAAATTTTTTCTATCGATGTAATGTTATGGAAATGCTCCTAATGCTGTAAGGAATCTCTTCCATTGGTGAGGACGCTAGGATTTTGATCACAATAGAAAGTGTATCACATACCTCAACAGCCTTTGGTTGTCCAAAATCACAGAAAATAAGATCTAAGATGTTCTCTTCAAGCTCCTTGAAGTGGCTCCCAATGCTGACTAGACATGAAAATGCAAATCCATACTCCTCTCCATCAAGCTCTCACTATCTATGTCATAGACGGGATCCTCATGAATAAACCAGTGTGATCCACATCCCATCTATGTCTTCCAATCATAAAAAGAATGCCCACCTCCTCACCCTCTTGGCCGCCATGTTGTTTATTATATGTGCTAATGGAAGCACCTGCAATTTTTTCATCCTCCAAGGTTTTCTCTACCACATCTATCCTCTTCAAACCATCAAGGGATTGATCATTAAATTTTAAAATTTGAAAAGGAACATAACTTACCAAACGCCTGTGCTCCTTGGAATCCTTGGTGGATGGAATGACTTCATGTACATCATCATCATGAGATGTTTCTTCTAGACCAAGATTGAATGTATAGTCTTTAATGGAAGACTCCACGAGGTGTTGCAATGAGATCTTCAATATCTTCATCACACTTCTCCTCTGGATCTGAAATCTCATGTACAAGTGGCTCAAATGATGAAAAGAAAAACTAGTCATCCAAATGATCCTCATGAAAATCATGCCCATGATTCTCTTGGCCTAGCCCACCATATATTTCTTTGATATACTCAACCAAGGATATACTTGCATCATATTTATCCTTGATTTCAACCAAGAGAGCATTTGAGGGGTTATTCTTATATGCAAGCATTAAGTATTGGATCTCACTTTCTCCATGATAGTGAGCATTAATTAGATCCTCAACCTTTTCTTTTTCATCATACCTAGGATGCCAATGCTTGCGAAATGCTTCAATCAGCCCTAAAAATGAAGATATTTCCCGCGGACTACAAAATTCAAATTCAAACTAATCCAATGCCTCATTTTCTAGGGTGCATATAGACATCTTCATCAAGATGTCCTCAAGGACAACATCACAAGATCTGGAATAAATTTAATGAAAGACATGTAGTGTAGCTGAATCAATGTGTCCATGGAACCTGACATTGTACTACTCCCAATCTAAATCAGGCAACTCATTCGAATCTCCTAGGATATTCGAGAAATCTAATGGGCCGTACAATGTGGCATCCAATGATGCCATATTTCTTTACTTCTTCCATATAAAAAATTCAAACTTGGAAAATATATCACGATCATACCTCATTTCAATATTAGTGTAGTCGTCAGGTGAGTCTTCAAATGCTTTCAAGTTTGCTAGATGTGCTCACCTGTACAAACAACAAGTCACTTCAAAATCTTCTATAACATGGCTTCATTCTTTCGTGGAGTCGCTAGATGAGAAAAG
>CBVK0103902934.1:0-12140 GCA_900067695.1 Picea abies | reverse complement strand
ACCATGTGGATACAGGCGTGCAGGGATCCAACCAAGGAATGGTTGCAACTACGATATTGTATCATTGGAGAAGATGTAGAAATGGTGATGCACGATTGGAAAGATGAATGAAATATCCCAGTCATTGCTAAGGAAGTGCCCACATGGAAGGAGTTAGAAGAAAGAGGATCTAAGACATCTATGGGAGATAGTGTTGTGCCGAAAAATCCCATGCAACAGAAGAAGGGGAGTGCACCAAAGAAATATGCGTAGGTAGGAAAAAAGACACTGCCCCAGCACATGGAGAACAAGGAATGGGGGATACAACAACACAATGAACCCCCTCAATAGCCACCCCACATAAAATAGGGAAACCTAACTGGCCAATCATACATATAGGGGGGTTGCGCAAGAAGGCCAAGGTGCACAAGAATCTGCCATAGTACATGATTACTGAGGATGACACCGACCTCATGGCAGAGAAACTACAGGAACACACAACTAAGGAGTTTGAAGACGCCCAACACCAACAGAGAAACTACAGGAACACACAACTAAGGAGTTTGAAGACGCCCAACACCAAAGAGACCAAATTCAAGAGGAGATGGAAAACATAAGGCATGTTCTAGAGAAAATGAGAGCAATGCACAGGATAGAAAGGGGAACAATGATATTCCCCACAACAAAATAAGAAGAGGCAAGGGCCGCGCTGAGTGAGAAATATACCATCCAAACTATAGCGTTGGCAAGCTCAAACTTTGAGGTCACATCCAACATGCTACAGATGGATGAGACCCTAGCCCAGACACCACTGAAATATCTAGCACAAGTAGAGTTGGTAATGGAAAAGACACCAACCAAGGAAATGTACAAGCTTCAAGTCAGTGTCGCATATGAGGTGCAGTCATGCGTAAGAACATATGCAACATAATTGCAACATAAAAAGAATGGAAAGGATGCCCTGGAGCTGGTAGTTGAGTAGGTCAAGATTGAAAATGAGGAAAAAGAAAGCACAAAAAGAATGGAACAGGGTCTGACAACGATGTATAATCACATCCCTGACAACATGCAAGAAAAGAACAGAAGCACAAAGGATAAGATCAATATCATTGCACAAACCCTCGATCAATATGGGAAATATATTGAGGATATAAAGGAAAAAATAAACCCTACAAATCCTTCAGAGGTGAGAGAATAAAGGAAACAAGAAGCTACACTTCAACTAGGCGAGATGGAGAAATAAGTCAACGTAGTAGTGGAATTGTTTGATCGTGCAACACATCTCTAGAAAACACTTGAGGAGGATGAGTAGGTCCAGCAGTGGGACCAGGAAGAAGAAATAGCAAGTGAAACTATCAAAGAGATTAGAAAAAAACATAAGACAATGAACATTATAGAGAGCGTAAAAGGAAATAGGGATTTAAAGAAGTTGTAGGTAGAGTTAAAATCCGCGTAGAGGCAGAAACATGAGAGACAAGTAGAAGTGGAACCACTCTAGGAACAACCTGTACACATGATTTCACAACTAGAGGAGGAGATGAAGAGAATGGCACATGCACACATAGAGAGAACAACACTGATCTAGGAGGAGATCAAAATGTAGTCAGTAGAGGCATTGACAGGAAAAGCGACATAGGTCCAGGAACAAGGAAGGGAACTTGCAAACAAGTTCCACAGCTTAGCAAAGGTTGTTCAGGGAGAGCACACTTTTTAAGTGACTCAGGACGAGCCACATGTCAGTGTTGGGGGCCTATTGGGCACCGACCTATTTTGAGGAAATACCTATTTTGGAGGATAAAATCCAGTTTTGGAGAAGAACAACTGGCAGGAAAATCCACATGCAAAGGAGGAAAGCATGCAAGGTGCGCATGCAGGAAAACCTAACCACACTAGGTTTAGGGTTTTTGTAATATATTGTAATGATTGATAAGATGTAAATTAGTATAAATAAGTACCTAGGAGGTCTAGGTTGGGGTTCCCGAGTTTTAGTTCTGTTCAGTTAGGAGAACTACTATAAGATCTGATATACTCTTGTAAGTTGTGGAGTTGTAGGAGAGTCAAGTGGTTATACCTTGAGGTTTAGATCGCATATTGAGGATCCTGGTGTGATCTAGTCTACCTCACAGAGGTTGTGGAACTTCATTCATAATTGCATGATCATAATTGTAGTGCGTGTGATGCCATATTTTGCAGCAACATAATAAAAGAGCCCAAGAAGCCAGATCTTTGTGGATGTAGCCCAAGGAGCCAGATCTTTGTGGACGTAGCCCAAGAGGGGGTGAACCATGGTAAAACCAATGTTATGTGTTGTGTTTATTGTATATTTACCTTCTGTCAATAGTTAGATGATGAGTGGATGAATGAATGATTAAGCTAGATCTGTCATATGTTAGATATATTAGAATGCATGCATAGACTTAGAAGATGAATGAATCTTAAGAATAATAACAAGAACACCTAGATCAATGCCTAAGAAGATGAAAGGAAATCCCAAATCTCCACTCTTTCCTAGAATGAAAGAATCTGAGCATTGCAGTCACCCATAGAACTATCTCATGTGATACTGCACAATACATTTTGTGTGTTGTGTTTCCTTCTGGTTTCCCAAGAGGGTCGATAGTTTTAGAGGGTTTTGTTGGAACCCGGTTCAGATCTGAACCTAGGTCAGCCCAATAGTAGAAAGAAAGAGTAATAACCAACACCGAGTCTGATTAATATTTGTATTAATATGTGGCCATAAACGACAAAAAGTTATAGATGGTTAATAGGCCAGTTGTTTCAAGAAAACCTTCAACGACATCATTGGGTTTCCCCCCTATCATATAACCCTTTGATTATTATTCCTATTGTAGCTATATAAATAATAACAAGACAAGTATAAATCATATAAAAAATATTCAAAATACATATGGATTTGTAGAGCATTGGAGAAATTGGTTACTGCATATTTTCCTTCAAATGGATAATAGTCTGGTTCTTTCCTTTTGGCTCCTTGAGGTGCTTTCTAGAATATCCTTCATTATATTTATCTTATACCTATCTTGGGGTTAGCTAAGTCATTTAGTTTGACATGTAATCTTTTCTTTCATACTAAATAGAGCGATTTATCTTATAGCAATCCATTTTGATTTCTGATATTTTTCCCCATGTGCTTCAATAATACTCATTATCTTATTATATTTCTCTTGTTATTGCACTTCTAGATTATGGACGATTTTTGAGAGTATTCTTAATGAGATACCATTATTTTATAATATCTCTTCATGTGTCTACAATTCCTTATGGATACATATGTGCCTCTTGTTTTGATATTGTTCCAAAACCAGAAATAAACATCATTTCCTATAGAAATATCGATAAACTTGTTTGTCCAGAGAAGGGCCTAAAGCCTTCTTGTGAAGGATGAGAAAAAACATAGAGAGGAAGATACAACAACTCTAAATAATTTCATTAGATCAAGAGACCATAATTTGAGTATAGGTTCGAGCATTTACTAGGGAGATGAATTCACCTTTAGGTGATGTTACCCACCCAATCGAGGGGTAACTAAGGAGATGATGTCTCGAGGCCCGAAGGTAGCATAAATGGATAGTCGAGAGATGGATGCATAAAAAAACCCACATAAACCATGTTATTCACCATGCTTCACCATCATCATTAGAAGCATAACAACATCCATCACATTAGCCTGGTCCACAGAGGGTGATAGGTCTTGCTTCATGAGGTAACTAGTCAAGTCTCATGGTGAGTATCTCTTTAATATTTGGGGCATTCATATATGTTTAAGAGGTTCTTTCTTATTATGAAACATTTGCTCGTAAGTTATTCCTTTAATTCTCATGGTGAGTATCGCTTTAATATTTGGGGCATTCATATATGTTTAAGAGGTTCTTTCTTATTATGAAACGTTTACTTGTAAGTTATTCCTTTTACCATTTTTTCACAATGGTGGTTATCCTTGGGTTTCTAGTAAGTTTTCCACCCCTGAGGAAAGGGGTGATACTGGGGGTTCTTCTTGATGGTCCATCGTTCCATTCTTGATCATATTTTATCACTTTTCGTCTTCATTCCCCTCCATATCCTCATCTTTTGGGTTTTCAAATTACATGTACACCCAAAAGGGGTTTGCACCTTATTCTCTTATGGGAAGAGGGGATAGAGGCCCATAGTTTGTTGTAACTAGTGTAAATAAATAAATAAAAATAAAGAGTAGCTATGATAAAAATGCAGTGGCATGGATACAAAAGGACACAAAATCCATATTCCCAAACTTAAGCTCTACATTTTCCAGGCACCCTCCCTAAGTCCTGAGTGCCAATAAATGCCTCACTTATTTGAAGAGGAATTAGAAGTATCCCAATTGAAAGGAAACACATTTAATGCATAAAATCAAGAAACCTTGTAAAGGGGACTTGCAAATTATCTAAATAAATTAAAGAAAGATGAAATTATAGGGATTGGAAAAAGGTTTCAGCACAAAAAGGTAACTAAGGGATGCAACGCACCCTGCACAAAAGGAGCCCATGGAAATGAGACCATATGAGACCCTTTCATGTTAATGACCCCATGCACATAAGTTTCTCCTCCTTCCACCTCACATTCATTACATGGCCTAGAAAGCGCTCACCTTGGAAACACTCCTCTACTTGGGGAATTGGCCTACCCAATAGGACTCTCTGATAACCCTCCCATATCTAAATTTGGTAAATTGCATAAAGTCTTTGAGCATATGTTTACTTATGATGTGCTTGTTTAGATGGCTCTTGTATTGAGATTGATTTACTTGGAATGATTCATATGTCTTATGGACCCATGGAGGGAATACCTTGTTTGTCTTTGTAGGATATTGCTTAGTGACATCTTTCATGAAGGTACTAAGCCACTTGGACCTTCATATCGGTGTAAAATCCCATAGGTTGGATGTTGAGCCCCACAAAAGGGAGGATAGAGATGATGAACATTGCACACTTGGTGGTGTAATTGGCCCATGAAAGAGGAATAGGATGATGAAACTTACATGATGTCACCCTCCCATGCTAAAACATTGCACTTTTGAAGCATGATGTCAAGCCTAAAGAGCTTGATTTGACATGGGTTTTGTAATTGGTGGAGTTGTGGGATATTTACCCCACATTTTGTGGACTAATGGGATGATGTGCCACCATGGGGAGATGACATACTAGCCTTTGGAGGATATCTCACCCAACGACCACCCTTGAAGAAGATGTTGGAGGATTGTTTTTCATTTTTTTTTTCATTTTTGGTCATTATTTAGCATATGTGGAAAAAATTCAAATGGATTTGGTTAAAGTCAATGTAAAAACATCACGTTTGACCTAAAATTAGGGATTTAATTCTAAATTAGACCAAACTAAGACTTGGGTTTCCTATATAAATAAGCATCAAGTTTTCTTTCATTTTTCAAGAATTCATTAGTGAGACATTATTCTCTCTCTAAAAAATTTTTGGCCCTCTTATTTTATTGAGAAAATGGGGTGATGCGATTTGCTTTTTGGAGGTGTTCTTTTGAAAAATAGTCTTCGTAGTGAAATCAATATGCTTTGGAGGATTGGTTTGTGACCTATAACTACTCTTGGTGGATGATCTTTGCTGATTTGATTTGGTTTGAAGGTAAATGTTGTCCCTCGACCAAGTTTTGAGGAAACATTGGTTAGGTTTGACCACTTTTATACTTCGACAGGCTGGTTGAAGATGGAGTTCCTAGGCGAAGCTGAGATCGTGGGATCTCACTTGTTTTGTGGACCCATCAAGGGGTTCACTAGGGTTTTGGGTATTAGGGTTTAGAGGATGTCGGCCCATGGGTTTACCCATGATTAGGCCTTTTTGTAAGGGATGTAAAAGTATAAATAAGTAAATATTGTAAGTTGGTAGAGGTAGATAAGCTTAGTGAAAGGGATGTAAGTATCTAAGTGCAAGAGGCAAGTAGTTGTGATTTTCTTTGTGCAACAAATTGTGTATGTAAGGCTTTGTGCGTAATAGAGGAGTTGGCTCTGTGCCTTGACTTGATTTTGGGAAGGTGGATCTGGTGCTTAGTATGCAGATCACTTGTCCAGTGCGAAGATTGGATTTGTGGATTAGTGCACATGAGCAGATGGATGTAAGATATTGAAGCCTAATAAATAATAAGAAGTCATTGGTGGACATAGCCCCACACTGGGGTGAACCATGTAAATCTTGTGTTGATGATTTGCTTTGTGCTATAATGTTTATGTTGTGAATCTTCTTAGTGCATTGAATGTTATGAAGGATGGATTGACCTATGAATGTTTAATGCGTTGTATATGTTAAATGTGTTAGATTTGACTTATGATATTAAGTGTGATGTGTATTTTTTCAGTATTACTCATCGATCTGACTTAGGGTTTGATCTGCGATGTGAATAGATATAATGAATTAATATATGTTGTTCCTAAGTATCTCGCGAAGCGATGTAATCACATATCTATATCCTAGCTTGGTTACAGAAACCTGAGTCCTGTAACCCCCCCCTTCCTCTACCTTGATTGATACTTCTCCTGCTTTGTAGGTGTTTCTGAAAGGGTCGGTAGTTAGGGTTTTGTTGGTGCGTTGTTGAAGCGTTGAACCTTGGGTCTACCCCTATGCCAACACACACACACACACACATATATATACACACATGAGTAAGGGCCGTATAGACATCATATTTACACAGACTATGTGAATTCCCATAATTGTACCATTCTAGATAGTTCTCGTAGTGCTTTATGTACAAGTATAATTCCAATAGTCATTACTATGACATAAATGCACAATCCTGTAAACCAAATTTCAAGGATAATTACAATGGTATAAAACCCATGACAATAGTTGCATATCACAAATTTTGTACAAGTTTAATAGTTGGTATTCCTACTTACATCAAATACCTATGTTATAAAATAATCCACCTAATCATCAAACAAACATGCATGTCCCTAAATCATTCATAGGAAAATTCAGCCTTAAGTTATAGTTTAATTATATAGGGTACAAAAATACTTATACATTATAGTTGATAGATGACCAAATGACTTTGGGTGTTCTCATTTCCACCCAACCGTATGTCAGGAAATAAAATAAACTTCCACACTAATCCTACAATAAGAGAATAATAATTTAATCAAGAATGCAAAAGACACAAGCAATCACACAGTACACCGAGATTTTACTCTGGAACCCTTAACCGGGAAAAACTAACATTCCTTTGAGTGTTCTGCTCTCTTGTTGTATTATTCAATTAGAATAAAAGTTTACATGTCTAACCTTGGTCCACACCTAAGACACAATCGACATCATATCCTCTTTCTTACAAAAGAACAACCCTATAGCCAATTCAACTTACATCTACATGACCAACAACCTCTATGATTTCATCTAAAGATTTATCTATCTTTGATTAGATTTTACATGACAACATTAAAACACACCTTCTTTATAGGCTTTATAGTAGGAAAAAATCTAAAGAAAAGGTGCCCAAAAATGGTTACATATCCATGCAAATCATTGGCTAAAAATCCCATGAATCTCGAGATTCTCTTATAGTTGACTTCCAAATAGGATTACCAGTTGACTATCGGTCGGCCTTCATTTGGTATTCAGTCAGTTTCCATGCACCCACTTGTCAACCTCTTGTTGGTTGACCTCTTCGAATTTTTTTTGGTTTCTTTACCATGTCAAACCACCTCGACCTTCAACTTTGAATTTACCCAGTTGAACCACCTTGACCTTTGACTTGTTGTCGATCCACCTCGAATTCGAATGTTAGTTGATCCACGTTGACTTTCACTTTCATTGCAAAGTGTTAGAGAAATATTTTCCTCACCCTATGCAATCTATTAGAGAGGGGCTTATTCCTTTTCCCTATGTAGAATTATCTTCCCTTTTACTAAAATTCAGAGACAAAAATAACAAAAATTCCACTTGTACGCATCTTGCACACTATACAGCAAGCGTATACGCAGGTTGCTCCACTACAACCCGTGTACATCGAGATTTGTGCCAAAAAATCAAAATTAAATGTCGGGTTTCCCACACTGGGGTGAACCACGTAAATCTTGTGTTGATGGTTTTATTTGTGTTATAATGTTTATGCTGTGAATCTACTTAGTGCATTGAATGTTATGAATGATAGATAGATCAATGAATGTTTAATGCTTTGTATATGTTGAATGTGTTAGATTTGACTTATGATAATAAAGTGCGATGTGTATTTCATTGTTACTGTGTCGATCTGTACTTAGGTTTTGATATGCAATGCGAATAAAGCTAATGAATTAATATATGTTGTTCCTAAGTACCTTGTGAAGTGTTGTAATCATAGATTTGTGTCCCATCTTGGTTACAGACACCTGCGTCCTATAACCCCCCCTACTTATATGTCAGGTGAGACTTCGCCTGCTTCACAGGTGTTTCCAAAAGGGCCGGTAGTTAGGTTTTTATTGGTGCGCTGTTGAAGCATTGAACCCTGGGTCTGCCCCTGTGCCAACAAATGTTTTCGTTGAGGGGACCTGAAACTGTGATTGCTGGGAACCGAAGTAAAGAAAAGAGAAGCTTTGTGCGTAGATCTACTATTGTAGTGCGCAATACTCTACTTGACTTGTGAAGCTCTGTACTAAGAAAAAAAACCAATATGAATAAAAGAGGTAAGATCTTGAAAGAGGTAAAGCTTTGTGCTTTGATAGAATAAGATAAGTGAACATTTTTGTTTCGAAAGCATGAATCTAAGTATGTTTGATATATTTTTCCTAGTCTGAAATCTAGGGCACAGTTAGAAGAAAGAGTTGATCTGAATAAATTTTATAGAAATAAAGAAAGATATGTTATTCCTATACATAGAAATAAATTTTGGACTAATAAGTGGATGCAGGAACCTAGAAAGAATTTTTGCAGATTACAGGCTGAACACTATGATCCTAGTGCATAATACATGAGAGGTTTGGGAACTTACAAGAGAAAGAGAGGATTGACACTATGTTATAACTGTAGAAGATCGAGACATCTTGCTAAGGAATGCCTTGGTATAGGTCCTATTTGTCTTTGCTGTAAAACTGTTGGTCATGAAGTTGAGGATTGTCCAAGAATGATTGCTAAATTTGAAAGGATGAATATGAAACAAGAAGACTATCAAGAGAATAAGAGCATGTTGAAGAATCACCAAGATAAAGAATTAGAGAAATCTCAGACTATGTTAGTGTTGTTAAAAGAAGCAATGAATGATCACAAAGATGTCAGTTTATTAGAGATCATGAAAGAAAAACAACGCATAAGTACACGAATAGGATACTTCGACATAGACTATGTCCTGGATGAGGAGACACAAGTGAATATCATGACAAAATACACTTGGGAAATTTTGGGAAATCCCACTATGGTACCTTCATTGGGAAGAATAAGCTTGTTTAAAGGAAAGATTATAACCCTATGTGGAAGAGTTACTAATGTACCTGTTATCATCCATGGAACATCGACTCATGAAGAATTGAAGTTATTAGGTTTGTTGAGAACAACACCCCTTTTCCAATTTTTTTAGGAAAGACTTGGATTGAGAAAGATCAGATCAGAAGGAAATCAGAGGAAGAAGCTACAGAAAAGAAAAAGCAAGAACTAAGCTATTTCATTGCTAGAAAAATAGATCGACTGATAGAAGAACGAGAAGTTGAGTTGGAGAAATCGAAGGCAAGAGAAGTAGCTATCGAGGTTGAAAGAATGCAAGAAGGTTTGAATGACCTATCCATACAAGAAAGAAGTATATCCACCCAGGAAATAGTAAGATAAGGGATATTAACTTCAAACCCTTTGAGAGCACATCAACAGTGTGAAGTCACTTCGCTAGGAGAATATATGAATAAGAATGGAAAGAGAAATCCAGAAACAGTTAGAGAGAATCACATCACAGGAAAGAAGGTAAGGAAGCTTAGTAAGAAGAAGGCGAAGTTGGAAAATCTAAAAGAAGTTACAGAGAACAGATGGAAGATTTCACAGATTGGAACTTCACAGGAGGTAGGTTTGCAGGATTTGTACATCGACGGAACAATAGAACCGTGCAAAATGGTACTTCTCCCTGGTGAAGCTATATGACCGTTGGAAGCACCCTGACCATTAGAACAACACTCTGAAATGGCTAGGAAATGCATTTATGGGTGGATATATCGCCGTTAGACGTTGAGACCGCACCATAACGAATGAATTCACATTGATTGAGGCATTCTTGTCTGTTGGAGGAATCCTTTATGACACTTGCTTACTTAACCTGTTGGATGATGTGCTGGGACCAATTTTTTCTACCCGTGATTATCTGAGACAAGAAATGAAGTGATTGTGTGTGTCGAGTTGTGCTATCAGACCTCACCCTCTATTTTTTACCCCGTTATCTGTTCACCTACCCCGACTTATTTGTTAATGGTGAGAATGTTGGTCAAGCGCACTGAGCTAGAGAAGTCCATTGAAGAAGTTTATGGCTGATAAAGCTATGCCTGAGGGAGTACATGCATCATCAACCAGGGGACTGCAGGATTCCCCTTCAACTGGATGATGTTTGAAACATGTCAACTTCGTGACTGAGAAGGACGATTTGGCTAATGCGAAGCAGATCCCGTTGGTCTTACCATACTATATATCGCATTTGGTTGGCACGGTTAACCATGAAAAAATTCCATGAGATTTCAAATACAAATTGATCATTGCATACATTTCGAAGGGAATACGCATAGTTGGAACCCAATTAGGACAGATCCCAACATTGAAGAACAATTATTTCAACCTCGGAGACAGAAAGAACCACACCATGCTCGCTCGCCATAGATATTTGATGAAGATGACTGGGAATAATCCTCGCATAGTCTCCTAGCCATGGATAAAAGAGCCGATGCATTCCATGATACTCAACGTGATGAAGATTCCTCATTTTGGCCGACATCAGGAGGTTAATGCTTGCATTAAAATCCTCTTGACGTGCTATCATGGTGGATACCTATGGCTCAATAGGAAGATTACTGTGGATCTTACGCTGATCCATCAGATTACAGGATTGAGCATGCAGGGACCTGATCTTCAGCAGTTCTACCCAGGGAAGACCTCAGATCGCTCCCTAGCACAATGCATTAAGGAGGCATATGGTGAAGTTGAGAAGGGAAAGCGAGGTTACAAGGTAGCCTCCATCTAGGATGGCACAGTGAACCTAGCTTGCCAACTCATAGCTGGTAATTTTGTCAGAAAGAACCTCCCCACGTAGGTCACCAGGTTCATGGTGGACCTCGTAGGAAAATGTGTGGAGGGGATGCAAATGAATTGGGTAAGATACCTTTTCAACGAGCTTGAGAAAGACTGTCATGAAGCGTAGGATCAGGGATATGAGCTCCATTTCATCTGGTTTCTTATGTTGATCGCATTTGTCACTTGGCAATTGCCAGAGGGAGCAACTTTTATAGAATTTGAACCATCAGAGCCATTGGAAGCTATATTTTCTACCTTATAATATACGAATGATATGTCGAAGCAATGGTAGTTGAACACAATGTTACATGCGTACTATCAACAACTGAAGGTTGCCATCGAATCTTTCCCATGCATGACACTACACAATCTGCACCAGTACAGACCACTAGCTAAGTTCCGCACATACCCACACTTTATTTGTATCACTGCATGCAGAGACAAGAGTAAGGAAGAGTTACAGTCCTATTATAAGTTGACCGACGAAGACATGGAACAAGACAAGAGTAAGGAAGAGTTACAGTCCTATTATAAGTTGACCGACGAAGTCATGGAACAAATCACGAAGGAGTGGCCGATGTAGCTCCTTCTACCGGTTGATGATGCAAAACTCTCCGACCCTGACATCATCGGAAGCCCCTTGGTCACCTAGTTCAAGCATTCAGGACAAACAAGTGTGAAGAAGAAGAAGAAAAAGGAGGAAGTTCAGAGCATAGAGACTGATGAGGAGGACAATGCCTCAGAAGAAAGTATACCTAGCTCGCCCATAGGAGGAGGAGAGATGAAGTAAATCAATAAGTAGGAGGGGAACAAGGAGAAAAAAAGGAGAAGGCAAAGCTACACCGCCTAAGGATCCCCCTACCGAGGCAGAAACATCGAAGAAGAGGAAGGTTTCTTCGCATAAACCTTTGACAAGAAAGAAGATCCAT
>CBVK0103902834.1:0-16661 GCA_900067695.1 Picea abies | reverse complement strand
GTTATCGTTTCTAAGAACTATACTATCGCTTCAAAAATTTATGCATGTTTTTAAGGGCTACATTATCACTTCATAAACTTATGTAATTTAGAGTGGCCCTTAAGCTTATAGTTGGGCAGATAATGCTTCCTTAATGATGAGCCTAACTAAATCCATTGCTATGTTGTTGCAAGGTGTTATCTACACCACTTATCTACTAACCAATGGATTGTCGGCTTATAGGGTATTGCCACTTAGACTCTCATGGGACAATGGATGCCTCCTAGTCTTTGTGTTGATTAGTGTTGTGAGATAGCTACATTTATGAGTGTTGTGAAATATTTAGTGGCTACATGATCCCTTCATAGAATGGTGCATTTACTAAGATTGGTTTGATTCCTTCATAGAATGGTGCATTTACTAAGATTGGTTTGTATACTTATAGTTGGAGGTAAAACACTTATTTTAACATGACTCGTTTTCCAATGATGTAATATATTTTTCTATCTTTTTGGGTGGTGTGTTTTGACCACTTACAATGTAACATATTGTTTTTAGGTGGTGTGTTTTGACCACCTACCTTCCTAATAAGTAGATTATAGAGAACAATAACCAAGACATAGAATAACACATTAATAAAAAGATTATAGAGAACAATAACCAAGACATAGGATAATACATTGCTCCTAGTTTTAGGATAACACATTAATAAGAAGATTATAAAGAAAAATAACCAAGACATAGGATAATACATTGCTCCTAATTTTTGTATGTTGATTGGTCTTAAAATTTGTTTCAAAGAGCCACATCAACCCTTTTAGTATTACTTTTTGTATGTTGATTGGTCTTAAAATTTGTTTCAAAGAGCCACATCAACCCTTTTAGTATTACTTTGGTGTTACATAGATTAGGCAACCTTTTTTTGGTATTAATTTGAAGGTACTTAGATTGGTTCTTGAGGTTAGGTTATATTTGGACATAAAATGCTTCCTTTTGTACCCTTTCCAAATCACTAATCACTAGATGTCTCTCTATGTTTTTATAAGGTGATGTCTGGATGACTCTCTATGTTTTTCTAAGGTGATGTCTTTATCACCTAAAAGAATTTAGGATGATGACTCACATTATAGACATGGATATTATTGTATAAAGTTGCTTATATAGTAGAATCATTTAGGTGATATCTAGTTATATGCATAATTGACTTGATTAATAACTTAATAAAATAAAGTAATATAGATCCATTTTCACTTTTGATTTATCAAGCATTAGGAAAGATCAAATTCATCCAAACACAAATCTTGAATTTTTTACACTCTTAAAAATGTTTACAATTAATATATTTGATCTTTCTCAATGCTTAAGCCAAAATTAAAAATTTATTTGTAACTCATTACACTCATTGTTATAAATAATGAAAAATTATAAACATGTGTAGTTATCACTATAATTTTTATTTTAGATTTTCAATAACAAATAAAATTTTAAACTATATCTTTTTGGTAGAAAAAAATATTTATTCATGGTAAATCAATCTATCAAACACAACTTGAGATTACAATATATCAAACCTATTGGGACATAATGGTGTTCAAAGACTATCCATAAAATTCATCTCCTCCCATATACAAATCACCATCGCACTACATTATAGACACTAGACTCCAAGTTCATGTAAAAAATTAAACAAAATGAAAAATTGAGCTTCGAAACTTCTTATACATATAATTGATTTATTTTTGAACCAATAAGTTAACCTTATTAAATTCCCCGAGGTATAGAATAGTCGGTGACAAAGTGTTCCGTTAAGGCACTCTATGATGTTAAGTCATCGGTTTGAAACCTACGGGGACAAAAAATCCAACCATGTTAAGGATTGGTGTGGCTCAGGCTGGGTGCGATCCCCGGGTGATTTTGACGGCTTATATGCCCCTGAATCGTGGTTTCTCAAGCCACAGGTTAATCGCGAGCCAACAAGTCCCGCACAAATTAACAAACAAAAAAAAATATATTTATAAATAATAATAAAAATAATAATAAAATAGATTAATTATAATTATTATGAATAAGTAAAAAATGTAATTATTAATTAATAATAACTCATTATTAATAACAACAATTACTTTAAAAATATTAATAATAATGAGTTATTATTAATAAATATAATAATAGAGTCGCGGTTTCTCAACCACATACTAGTCTCGCAGGGCACATACAAACTAGCAAACAAATGAAAAAAAAAGTTAACCTTATTAAACAAAAATACTCTTACTATCGAGCTCACCTCAGTTGGTTAGTGGGACCAACCCTAATATTTATGAGCTTAACCTAAATATTTGATGATTAGTGATCTAGGAACAAATTTAATTTGAGTACTTACGATGATATGGCTTCAATTGTTTGTGAATATACTTCATATAGATCGCAATGGTCTTCGACAAGGACATATTCTCATCATCTAATCTATGATCCCCCATGAGTTCCCACTATATCACCTTTCCTCTATGTCATTGAGACTACAACAATCACCACACTAAGATAAGGATGAATACAGGGATTTGAAAATCCCCTTCATCCTTGTCCTTTAAATATTAATCATTGGTAGGCTACAAGGATGGATGTTGGTAGCCAATGATGTCCTTAGGTGTTGGTTGTTTCCTTTTCATTTCTTTGATGTTTGAAACTGTGATTTATTATAATAAAATTTCTTCACTAAACTAGTAGCACAACTACCTCACACCCCTTTAAGAATTATATATTTTAATAGAACCTTTCACACGCTTTAATTCCCTCTAGCAAACCTCCAACACATTGAGTTTTGATATGAAGTAACAAAGGACTTGACAATTGCCAAGTGATTAGTCATGCCTAAATTTTGGTTGGGATACTAGAAAATTTATTATTCCTAGCCAACAATGTCCTCCTTAGGTGTTGGTTGATTCCTACCCATTTCTTAGACGAGTGAAATTTGATTTATCCGAAGAAATTTTCTAAACTGAAACAATATCATATCCACCACACACCTCCATAAGAATTGTATATCTAAATGAAATTTCACCTTCTTTTGATGCCCTCTATCAAACATCCCGTGCATTGAGTTTTGATATGAAGAAATAAAGGAGTTGGCAATTGCCAAGTTATTAGTCATACCTAAATTTTGGTTATTTATTTTTTTATCCATATTGTGATTGAATTGGAACTAAATCCATTGTTCATAATAGGATGAGATGTCTAAACCCCTCCTTCCCAAATACCTCATCTCAATCTATATCTACTTTTCTCTTATCCCAAAAATCCATAGCAATCATTCTTTGATCCATGAATACAATTTGAAATATATAATCAATACATTAAAAAAATTATTTGAAAATTTACTAGTCATGCCTAAATTTTGGTTGAGAAACCAAACAAAATATTATCCCTAGCCAACAATGCCCTCCTTAGGTGCTGATTGATTCCTCTCCAATTCTTCAATGAGTGAAATTGTGATTTATCATAAGATTTTTTCTTAATTGAACCAATATCACATCCCCTCACACCTCCATAAGAATTTTATATTTAAAGGACATTTCACAATGAGTGAAATTGTGATTTATCCTAAGATTTTTTCTTAATTGAACCAATATCACACCCCCCCACACCTCCATAAGAATTTTATATTTAAAGGACATTTCACATGCTTTGATATCCTCCGAAAAGCCTCCTATGCATTGAGTTTTGATATGAAGAAACATGTCCTCCAAAAAACCTCCTATGCATTGAGTTTTGATATGAAGAAACAAAAGATTTAACAATTGGAAAGTTATTAGTCATATCTAAATTTTGATTGAAAAACTAAAAAAATTATTGTCCTTATTGTTGTTGTGATTGAATTAGAACTAAAACCATTTTTCCTCATGGGACCTCTTTCCAAAATACCTCGTCTCAATTTATATCTACTTTTCTCTTATCTTAAAAATTCATAGTAATCATTCTTCAATCCTATAAATATAACTTTAAATATATAATCAATGAATTAAAAATTTATTTAAATTTCTTTTAATATATATTCAATACAATTAATTTTTTTAATAATATTTACATTAAATTAAACATGAACAATACAATAACCTATAATTAGATCCAATGAATTTATTTTTTTAATAATATTTAAATTAAATTAAGGATGAGCACTACACTAACATATAATTAGATCCAAGGAGTTTACTTTTTATGTGATAGGTACAACATAAAAGCGTTATTCTAAAATGTCTTCTCCTTTTCCTTGTCTTTTTACAAATTTGGAATAAAACTCTTTCTTCTTTATTGAGAGTAAACACTTTTTATTTTGGGAAAAAAAAACCTATTAAGACAAACCCACTTTAATATGAGAGTGTTAAATTTGGTCAACTCATATGGCTTTATGTTCAATTAAAAGTTTATAAGACCCATCTAAACAATCATAGTACAACTTAGGAAACTATTTCACCTAAATGTTAAAATCAATATTATTAAAAATATCTTATTACATAAAAACCAGTGAAGATCTCATAACCACTTGCATTTATTCCTTCTAGGAAGGATGTTCCAGCCTTGACTAATAAAGTTATTTTTGAAAGAACAAAAAGAGCATACATGATGTACAAAATTTTAGTCTTTGTGCCTTTTGGTTTTTCATATTTAATCGGTTGCTTTTTACTGCAAAAGATAAGAGAAATAAGAAGTTATAATGCCTTTTTACCTCAAAGCACACACAATGATCAGATCAGAAATGAACTTTATTGTTGTATAACTTGGTTTAAAATTTGAATGTACCTTTATGTGCATAACACGGCATGATCTAATAACCTTTTTCCATATTTGCCTAGTATTCTATTTTTCTCATAATGTCCAAGCTAGATTTCTCCGATGTTTGATAGTGGTTTATTTTGGTTGTCTTCTTGCAAATTACCTTTTCTTTTTTCTTTGTCATGATGCTTTATGGCTCAAGCTCCAATACACAAAATGGAGGTATAAGAATGGGATCTCTAAGTTAGCTAAAAGCATAATATAAAAAAAAACAATTTTAATGGGATAGTTTTTAATTTTTTTTTTATATAATTTTTTAATATAAATTAATTTTTATAAATAGTTTTTAATATTATGTATATATTTTTTTCCGTATGTGTATGTGTTTGTTATTGTTAAAAATGAATCAAATTTTAAAATTGTTTGTTATTATTAAAAATTAAGTTGATTTATATCAAAACATTCAATACATATAATTATAAAATAAAGTATTAATTTTATAAAAAAGATTATCATTACTAATTTAGTTATTGTTACGGGGCTAGATTCGTCGCCCTTGAGCATCCCATACCACCCAAAGAGTTTATTCATCGAACGACATCAACATGACCTCGTGTGATGGGCTTGACCAATAACCTGCTTATATCATCCAGGATATGCCTCATCGTCATGTCCTAGTGAATCCAAACTAGGAATATTTAGTTGTGCAAAAGTTTGAATGCTTGCTTCACCATAGGTGATGTTACACAATCGCTGCCCAACCATTGACACCTACACACACCTCACTTGAGCCAAGCATACTTGGACAACCGACTGCCCAGCATGCAATCGTGCTATCATCCATCTTGGATGACTTGTGATAGTCACTAAAGATCATATGCCCCTTCTCGTAAGGTGCTCACATACCTTCAATGTGCATACCAATGATGTCACCTTTCCATGGGAAATACACAATCTACCACATTTCCAAGTCACGTCATCCTCCACCGAGAAGCCTAACATAGTGTCTCGTTGATTGGTCACCCATCCTACTCAACAAGACATCCTCCTTGGTCCTCCTAGCCTACATGTCGATACACCATATTGACCATCTTGTAGACATCACCAACGAGTTGACCACCAAGGCTACCAAATATAGGGACTCGTCGTGCAACTTTCCAAGCATGCTCGGCACACCCTCTCTTGGACTGATCGTGCATCTTGTCAAGTATGCCCTATGCACCCTCCATCGCACCAAATCAATCATGCTCTTAGCAAACTCGTCGACCGGTCACGTCTCTACGCCTGTCATGATAGCGTGTGCCTTGCTTGAGCGTTGGAGGTCTTACATTCTCCCCACTTGAAATCATTGGCATCCTCGTCAACACAACCCCATTAGCTCATCCGATGAAAGGGGTATTGGTGGTGGTGAAGAGAGAGTTCTGCAATGTCCATTCGAACTACGCTCTGATACCATTTTTCATGAGGCTAAACTTGTTTCCCTTGAGCATCCCATGCCACCCAAGGAGCCTAGTCGTCGAGTGGCACTGGCATGACCTCACGTGCTAGGATTGACAAACAACTTGCTTGTATCATCTGGGATACACCTCACTCTCATGTCCTGATAAACCCAAGCCAAGCATATTTAGCTACGCGGAAGTTCGAATGCTCGCTTCACCATAGGTGATGTTGCACCATCGACACCTACATGTGTCTCCCCCAATCCAAGCATACTCGAACAACTGACTGCCCAACATGCAATCGTGCTATCATCCATCTAGGTTGACTCGTGATAGTCACCGAAGATCATATGTGCCTTCTCGTAAGGCGCTCACATACCTTCAATGCACATACCAATAATGTGACCACCTTTCCATGGGCGATACACAATCTACCAGATTGCCATGTCATGCCATACTCCCCTGAGAAGCCTAACATAGTGTCTTGTCAGTTGGTTGCTCGTCCCACTCGACAAGATGTCCTCCTTGGTCCTCCTAGCCTACATGTCGGTACACCATCCTGATCGTCTCACAAACATCACCCACAAGTCTACTAAATATAGGGACTCACCGTGCAACTTGCCAAGTATGTTTGGCATGCCCTCTCTTGGACTCACCGTGCATCTTGCAAGGTATGCCCAATGTGCCCTCCATTGTACCAAACCAAGCACACTCTTAGACAACTCGTCAAGAGGTCACATGTCCACGCTCGCCATGATAGCATGTGTCTTGCATGAGCACTAGAGGTCTTACAATTATGTTAATAGACCCAACAAAATGTTAAATGATTCTATATTCGTGCAGTAAAAGGCCACTCCAAAAATATGTAATATTTATTATTTACAATGTACAAAATTCAAATATATTTTTTGTTTCCAGGTTACAAAGTCGGGGAATTTTTTTCCATCAAGTAATAATACCCACGGGAATGGCATCTCTAAACTAGCTAAAAACATAATATAAAAAAAAATTATGAATAGTTTTTTAATATTGTGTGTACAATTCTTTTCAAAATGTGAGATGAGTTTGTTATTATTAAAAACTAATCAAATTTTAAATTTTAAAATTAAGTTGATTTATACCAAAACACTTAATACATATAATTGTAAAACAAAGTCATAGTTTTATAAAAAAACATTATCATTAACCATATAGTTATGTTAATAGACTAAAAAATTAAATGAATGTATATTCATGTTGTAAAATAAAGTAACAATTTTATAAAAAAACATTATCATTAATCATATAGTTATGTTAATAGACTCAACAAAATGTTAAATGAATCTATATTCATGTTGTAAAAGGTCACTTTAAAAATATATAATATTTACTAAACAATGTATAAAATTCAAATTTATTTGGTAAACTTTAAAAGTACAAGTAGTAAATGAACTTCGTTAGGGAAGATAATAATCATTCTTCTCAACATTCAAAATAAACCCAATTAATATATACAAAATTCAAATACATGTTTATAAACATTTAACTTTAAAAAACTATTAACTTAATATTTGTGTCTAACTCTAATACACTATCAATTTATTAAACATTATTCATATTTATAAAAATATTTAGCAAATTCAAAAGTTTTTAAAATAAAAAATTTTAATCAAAAACACATTTAAATTTTTAATTAATACATATTTTAATTTTTTTTCTTATTTTTATTTAATAAAATAAAATTATAAAAATAATTTTAAATTAACCTTTTTCTTATTATCCACTTTTAACTGACTCAAAGTATTAATTTAAAAAAAAAAAACACATACTACACCCCAACCAAACAACCTTTGTTTATCAAAACACCCTACTTATTAACATATCATGAAGTAATAACTCCCATATAGATGACTATATGTAATCATGTAAATCTCGTGTCATAATGAATTTGAATGGTCCAAGTTTGTTACTCCCTCGCTTGACCATTATATTATGATTGCAATGTTAAAGAATATGTTTTTATTATTGTTATATTATTTCATTCATTCTTTAGCAAAAGCAATAATTTCTCTCATCACAAAGTCATAAAGGTTAATTATTTATTCAAGACTTTGCCATATTTCAGGGATGTCATTGTTTTTGTCTTACATCAATGTTGTAGACGTTTCATGTTTTTTAATATCATTTGAATGTACATTCAAACTTTGTGAATTGTACTCAACATTTTAAAATAGTGAAATTAATTTATTTTAATATTAATAATTATTTTATTAAATTTGTAAATATATAAAAATATATATAAAACAAAAAAACAATGTTAAATTTGAAAATAAGATAATAAAAATAATGAAAAAAATACATCTTTTAAATTAAATATAAATTTATAAAAATAAAATAATTTAAAAAGAGTTTATTGTTATTTGAGATTAAAAAACACTAAAATATTACATTACAATGAATATCTATATTTTAAGATGGGCATGAGCTTTGAACTATAGAATAGATATGATGTAAAGTGTTCCTTTGAATGTTGATATTGATATGATTCATGTGTATTTTTCTATTTATTTAAATAATAGGATAATCATGTTAAATTAGGGATATATAATAAGTTCATTAGTTCTTCTAATATTTAATAAGCTTTTTAATAAAACACTCACCACATTTAATATAAATAATAATTTTAGGATTTCAAATTTTTTTAAATAAATAATAATATTTACCACAAATCTATTAATAAACCAAATATAAAAAATATATACATTATGATATAAGATCCTTTTTATATAGCATACATATATGCGATCTATGGTGATGAGCTCATTAATTCACGTGTTGGAATCTATGCTGATGAACTTAATAGCAATTCAAGTAGAAGGTTGTCTAAAACCTTTTTGAGAGTTTGAGAAGATGAAACATTGTATTTCTAAGTGTATCAATGAAAATTGCAACTAGCCTTTATAATTTTGTCAAGCACAAAATCATCCATTTATTCTTCACCTCTTAGTTGAATTGGCCTTTCCTTAAATATGATTGTGTCTTTCTCCAATTATCTAATCAATCTCTATGTTTTCTTCAAGTGGAATGTCCACCACCTCACTACTTAACAAGTAGTTATAAACTATTATCATAAAAAATAAATGTGTATAGTTCTTAAAAAATAAATGTGTATAGTTCTTAGTTTAGTGTTGTTAATTGTTTTAAGGGATGCATTACATCTTAGTAGACCCATGTAACTAGTTGCAAGGTTATATTGAAACATAGAATTTTTTTTTTGAAGTTGACTTTTTTTTTTTTAATGGATTAAAGTGTGTTTAAGTTTGTATTATGTTTATATTTTTGTTTTTTAATTATAGGTAAGAATAGATGTCAGGTGTGTCATACATCTTGTGGTGTTGTAGTGGAGCAAGGAATAAATGCAAAGCTAGAGTAGGGAAAGGAAAAAATTGCAGAGCAATGGTAGAGAATAAATGTAGAGCAATGGCAAGGAATAATTGTTGAGTAATGGATGAGGATACATGCATATGAATGACAAATAATAACTTGCTAGTGGTTTTCAACATGTAGAAATGGAAAACCATAAACGGTTTATGGTTTTATTATGCATATTTATTCAGTGCTAGGGATGGAGGAAAATAAAGTGTGTAAGTTTTATCTTAGTGTTATGCTGTTGAAATTTCTTTGGAATTATGCTATTGGTAAACACTCTTGTTTAGAGTATAGAGACTCTATATTGTAACCATTTGGTTGTTGAATAATACATTGAGTGTGCTTTAGTGTGTGTGTTTTTTTCTCCTTGAAGGGTTTACCTAGGGAAATCGTGTTATTAATGGTTTATTGTTTATTTTATTTGTTTGCAACTGTTCTGTTTTAATATTTTTGTACACATTCTTCTCTCATGGATTAGTGTAGGAAGCGTATTCTACAACTCAACTTCCTTTCATTTGGTATCAAAGCCTGATCACCTTGGATCCAAGGTGTTAGGGACAAGGTTTTTTTATCTAATCTTTGTTTGAGTGAGCGTTTTCACATACAGAAATTATGTTGCAAAGAAATGGCAAGCACATATATATTACAAATGGAGAAGTTTAATGGCATTAACTTTGAGTTGTGGAAGATCAAGATGGATGATCTTCTCATAGATTGAGATCTATGGGTTGCAGTATCTAGACCAAACTCACTAGTATGAAAGATGAAGAGTGGGCAGTGTTTGAGAGAAAGGCATGAAACCTTTTCAACTTTGTTTGGTTGATAAGGTATTATTGAATATTTTTGAAGAAAAAAACACAACAACTCTTTGGAAGAAGTTGGGGAAATTTGTATCCGACTAAATCCTTGGTTAATAAACATTTTCTACAAAAAAAAATGTTTTCTTTGAGAATGGGCGATAGCGATTCTGTGCTGGATCACTTGAATGCACTTAATACTATTGTGGTTTGGTTATCTTAGTTTGAGTGCAGATGAATGAGGAGGATTGTTGTATGACTCTTTTGTGTTCTTTTCCGGATTCATGGGATAACTCAGTAATGGCCATTGGAAGCACTATAAAGATATTGGTGCTTGATGAAGTCATGGCCACAAAACTCTTAGAGAAAGTGAGTTGGAAAGCATCTGAATCCATCAATGAGGCCTTGGTTGTTCATGGAATATTGAAGTAGAAAAGAAAGAAGAGAGAAAAAGGTAGATCCAAATCCCATGGGAGACATTTAAGTCAACTGTAAATTCTAAGGAAAAATGTTGGAATTGTGGCAAGGTCGGGCATTTCAAAAGGGAGTGCAAGGATAAAGAAGAAGAAGAAGGAAAATAATGATTCTGATGATGAATCCAAAAAAATATTCTCAAGAGGATGGTGGAGATTCCTTTGTTGTGTCTTTGGCAAGTCGTGCAGGCCAGAGTGCATGGATGATCAACCCTAGAGTTTCCTTCCATATGACTTCCCATCAACATTGGATTTTAGTATATGAGAAAGATGATGGTGAGATGGTATAACTTGGTGATGACTCTCCTCTCAACATAGTCGGCTATGGTAGAGTCTTGGTCGTATTTCCTAATGGAAAAGTAAAGGGGATCAGTGGCGTTTTGCACATTCTGGGTCTGGCACGAAACTTAATATCAATAAGAACAATTTTAAATGATGTGAGTGTATAGGTTGTTTTCTTTAACAAAGGGTGTAATATGGTCCGAGGAGCTATGGTACTTGCTAAGGGTATTCGTGTGGGCACTTTGTTACAACTTGATGCATGCACTATTGAGTGTAATAGTTCTTTGATTTCTGCAGTGGAGAGATCTATAGGAACTACACCTTTACAATCAGAACCTCTTAAACAAGCTCTTGCTTAAAAAATCAAGTTACCTGTAGAGAATATAATGATATGGCACTAAATATTGGGTCATATAGGTGAGCAGGGCCTATGGACCTTGAAAAACAAAATTTTTATTGATGGATTGAATGATTGTTCTCTTGAATTTGATTTTTACAAACACTGCATATATGGAAAACATATAACCATGTTCAATTCTATTCTAGTTTTCACAAATATTTTGGGTTGTTGGACTTAATCCATTATGGTGTATTTGGTCTAGTTAAAGTTCCTTCTATTTCTAAGGCTTTGTATTATGTGACATTCATTGATGATTATTCTAGAAGACATGGGTATATTTGATTAGAACTAAATCCGAGGTTTTTAGTTGGTTTGAGGAGCTTAAAACTCTCTTGGAAAATTACACTAGTAGGAAGATTAAGGTGATGAGGAATGATAATGGTGGTGAGTTTTGTTCTACATAGTTTTATAAGTTTTGTAAGGAGAATGACATTTAAAGACATAGGACAACTCCATATACCCCTTAATAGAATGGAGTGGTAGAACAAATGAATAGAATGTTGATGGAGAGAGCCAAGAATATGCTTAGTGGAGTAGGCTTAGAGAAGAAGTTCTAAGCAGAAACAATTGCTACTACATGTTACCTGATTAACAAGTCTCCCACATCAACTCTTGTGGATAAGACTCGTATGGAGGTTTGGATAGGAAAGAAGCCCCCACTTTAGCACCTTCGTGTTTTTGGTTGTGAGGCATATGCTCATGTACCTAAGGAGAAGTGGTCAAAATTGGATAACAAGGCTATGAAATGTATCTTCATCAATTATGGCATTGGTGTGAAAGGGTACAAGCTTTGGGATCTTATGGCTAGAAAAGTTTTGTATAGCGGGAATGTTATTTTCAAACAAGTTAAGTCTCCTCCCAGAGTAGTGCAACTAGAAGAGGATGAGAAGAAGTCACCGGTTTAACTACCACCCAAGATAGAGAAAGATGAACTAGAAAATGAATAAGAATTTCACGATGAACCTGATGAGGATGAAGATTCACAGAGAGTTCAGAAGACAAGGAAGAAACTCCACCTCAAACTTTAAGGAGGTTCACTCGACAAAGAAAACCAAATAGACATAATTATATTGTGAGAAACCATTTTAAAGATAAAAGAGATATGATTTGTAAAATGATATAGATTTTGATTTTTTTTATAAATTTAAAATAATAATAATAAATATAATATTTATTAAATTAATAAAAAAAAATGTTGTCACTACACCTATTTTTAAATATATACACTAACATGCTTGTGTCTCATGACCAACTCTAAAATACTAATGATAACAAAGAATTTGACCTTCCAATTTCATAACCACATCCAAATAAAAATGAAATGAATGTTTCCTGTTTCAAAAAGTTTTTCTACTGAACACTTGAAACTCATTCCACTTCCGACAATCACTCCACAATCCCTAACCCGACACGACATTCAAAGTCAATCAAAGACCGACACTGTGGATAAAACCTGTGTCCAGGAAACATTAAAAACCGTCGACAGCACCGTGTGTGACTGCTCTAAAAGATTCCGTCGGCTAACGTAACAATGCGCATTGACGATGAATATGATCATCAAATGATAGGGGAAGTCAATCAATTTCCGTTAGGGCGCCAATAATACAACCGGGAATGACATGATGATTGTCCGGCGACAATGGACGGCAGACGGTCAATAGAAATCGGGCATGGGGGCGTCAAAACAGCGAGGGCTCTCGAAGGCGTGGGGACACAAGAGCCGGAAAAGCTCGAAATCCCGCGAACAAACTCTGAATTCTACGATATACAAATACTGAATTGGACTTGATTGTGATAACAGACGGCCACGTAGAGTTCACAAATGACGCGTGCAACAGTTGGCTTGCTACTGACTGTGGTGGGGTGGGAAAGCACGCGGAAGAGGAGGGAGGGAAGGAGAGTATCCGGTCCACTTCACGGGCTCCCCCACCCACCTCATCACGAGTCCCCTCATTCACAATTCTAGACTACCTACAGATAGCTCAGCCCAGCCCAGCGATTTGCCCTTCCTTGATATGCATTCATTTGAATTTAATGACTTAATCTCTGTTCAGATTCATTATATTATAATTTAATTTTTTGTTAAAAATTAAACATTTAGTTAACTTAATTCACAGATTGCACAAAAAAAATTCAACAGTTTCTAAAATTTCAATTATGCAATACATAAATATGAGATCTATACTTACACTAAACACAATCAGAAGGAAACAATCACAATTAGAAGGAAAACAATTACACAGTAGGAAAAATTGACCGATTACTTATCACTTTCTCTGCATGAGATTTATATTCATAGTTATAAAATCAGAAGAAAAACTATTACATTGTAGGAAAAATTGACTTTTTTTTGGAGTGGGAAAATCTATCATAACTTAGAATGTCAAACCACAGCAGTGGGACAGTCATCACTGGTTGCTATCGGCTATTGCAGGCTGACTTATCACAGTTAATTAAGGAAAACCATGTCACCTGAAAAAACCAGCTGGTGGTCTATAAGGGGCAGGCTTCCACTCCTTCTAGATGCTTCTGGGTCTTGGGCCATTAACCTGTTTCCTTACCTCCTAGAAAGACTAACTCTTAACCAAACAGAAGCAAAGCAGAAACAGTTTTAGGCCATACTCCAGGACCAGACCTTTTATCACTTTCTCTTAACTTATTTAAATTAAACTTACTTAACTCTTTTAATATTAATAAAAATAAAATTCTATGCTTGCATTTGAATTATACTATCTATGAATTTGATATATATAATTTTTTTTAACATTTTTTTTTGTCCATTTAGAGACTCTTATTTAACTTTCTTAACCTCCTTACATTTTAAGATAGATATATATACTATTTTTTTAACATTTTTTTTTCTGTGCATTTAGAGACTCTTATTTAACTTTCTTAACCTCTTTACATTTTAAGGATAAGGAAAATAGTTAACTCTAAGAAAATGACAAAAATGTTAGCACTTATATTTATCTGGATTGAAATTAAATTAGTTTAATTTCTTAGTATCAATGTTTAATGGATTGGATTTGATCCTTGCTCTACATCACTTATTAGCATGCTTTATTGGTTTTTTAGTTGTTTGGTTTCTTAATGTTATTTTGAGACATAATATTTAAAGGGCATGGAGTTCAATTTTTAGAGTGCTTTTGCTAAAATATTTTTGAGTTCTGCAAAGACATTGGTTGCAAGTTGTCACTTAGCATTTGTATGTAATTGTGTTTTTGACTCTTGTAACAAGATATTGGTTGTAGATTGTAACTTAGCATCTGCATGTAATTGTGGAAGAAAATTAGTTCATATACATGTTTATTGTCTATAAGAATGATCTCAAATTAATTTATTGTTTGATGATGATTATTATTTTAACTATCAATATGATATATCATATTACATTGTAATATGAATTCAAATATATGTCTATTGTCTATAAAAATGATCTCAAATTAATTTATTGTTTGATGATAATTATTGTTTTAACCATTAATAAAATTGCAATTTAAATCAAATATAACAAGTGTAAATTTTGTTAAAAATTTGAGAATAAAATAAATTTGTATTCATTATAAATTAAAAAAAAAAAAAAACAATTCAATTTAACTTCAAAATTGAAAATGACTAAATAAAATTGCAATTCAAATCAAATTAATATATTAAGATGTAAATTTTGTAAACAATTGAGAATAAAATAAATTTACATTCATTAAATTTTTATTTTTTTGAAAAACAGTAATTCAATTTAACTTCAGAGTTGAAAATTACTTAAAAATAGTTAACCTTAACTCCAACAAAATTAACTAACTTTTCTTACTCTTTTCTCTTATCTTTTTGTTAAATCCATCTAAATTAAACTAACTTATTTTACTACTTTATATCCATCTAAATTAACCTCTGTATAACTTTCGATTCTTGATGATACCATCTATAAATCTGCCATATAAAATTTTATCAAAAGAAAATAATTTTTGCCAAATTTATGTCGATATCCTTTAGACTCTGACCTATTAGCAAGAAGGAAAATAGCAAATATGTTAGCCCCTTAAGCCCATCTGCATTAGATTAGCTTAAACCCATCTGCATTAGATTAGCTTAAATTTTTTTAAAGTATAAGTGGCCATGGGATTGGATTCGATCCCTGCTCCTGCAGTTACTCGGCACGTGCTTTCAGATCGGAAGAGCGTCGTGCATTAGATTAGCTTAAACCCATCTGCATTAGATTAGCTTAAATTTTTTTAAAGTATAAGTGGCCATGGGATTGGATTCGATCCCTGCTCCTGCAGTTACTCGGCACGTGCTTTCGATCGGGTGTATTGATTGTCTCAACAGTCCCGGCCTGCCTTTTATTGATTGAATTAGGCGAACTGCTCTTGCAGCGAATTCCCCCGCCCGCCCGCCTGACCGCTTTATCTTTCCATCCAGGCCATCGAGCCCAAGTACTTGTTTATCTTTTTGCTAACTTTTGATTGCCTCCAAATTCAAACCGAGAACCAGTCTCTTCTTTGGAGTACAGTGCAAATGATTATGCCTGCCTAGTAACAGTGCCTGTGAAGCTATTTATGCCCGCTCCTCTGCCTTCCCTGTACACCGTCATTCTTAGACCTCGGACTAGCAGATTTAAGGTAATTCTCAGCTCCTTGATATGGATTCTTGCTAATGGTTATAGAGATGTTAGAACTTAGTGTTTTTGGTTGGTTTTAATTGTGGATTGGTTTCAGATGATGATGCAGGAATCAGGCAACGCCAAGGCAGCGGATCATCAGACGATCATGAGCCAGTGCTCCAGGTCGGAACGGAAATCGGCCATGAAGCCACCTGACCAAGTTCTTAAATGCCCACGATGCGATTCCCCCAATACCAAGTTCTGCTACTACAACAATTACAGCCTCACCCAGCCCCGACATTTCTGCAAGACCTGCCGACGTTACTGGACCAAAGGCGGTGCGCTTCGTAACGTTCCCATCGGCGGAGGATGTCGCAAGAACAAGCGACCCAAGCAGCAGCACCAAATGGCGGCGGCCGATCAGCCGCGACTTCGACATATCGTCGAAGCGGCGGCGTCTGGTTGTCTGAATAACGATGTAGAGAATGGCGGCTTAAGTCTGTTGCAGAGCTTATCCGC
>CBVK0103902795.1:0-17553 GCA_900067695.1 Picea abies | reverse complement strand
TTTTTTGGATATGTTATATGAAAAACAAAATCACTCACATCACACACCTATGTACAAGGAACTACACATATTTATGATTTACACCAATTAGAGCTCATTTCTAGGCTCATTATAAGGATCTTGATCTTCTACGATGAACTCATGATCCATTGTCGATATCATATGGCATACCATGTCGAGGCATGCCACATAGGATAAAATTTCCATATACAAAGATACTCATTGTGATCGGTTTCATGAGATATGATGGTTCCTTTATGGTACCCATCAAGACTTGAAGGAAGTACCAAACATGAATCTTCTATGGAAGGGGAAGAAAACAATTTTGTGGCAAGTTCAGAAAAAGATATTTGAGGCAGAAAAGGGTCAATACTAGGAGGGCCACTGGGTGCCCCAAAAAATTTCCCCAGTCTTGGATGGAGACTCATCATGTTAAACCTTGATGGTTCTGAACTAGGGAGGATGGATTATTGATGATGCTCATCTTTCCTGGGTTTGTCTATTGAATCCAAGACTTCCAGGATGACCTTTTCGAAGGAAACTCAAAATCAAGGGTGTCATGTGATCTTGGAGAGTTGGATTATTGATGATGCTCATCTTTCCTGGGTTTGTCTATTGAATCCAAGACTTCCAGGATGACCTTTTCGAAGGAAACTCAAAATCAAGGGTGTCATGTGATCTTGGAGAGTCAACGACTCAGTTAGGTGAATTAGATTGATCACATTCCATATCAGGATGGAGTTCTAGACCAGTATTAATAGATGTCGATGGGATTTTCAGATAGACAATATCAATCGTGGTGGGAGGAAAGGAAGCTCCATATGAGTCAACATCCTTGGGATGAGGTGCCACCCAAGGATCAAATGACCTAAGGGATCCACTGGTAGATGAGGAAATCATGTTGACAGGAGCTATGTTTGCAGTGGGATATGGTGGGGGAAGGAGAAAAATTCCCATCAACGAAGGATATTTGAACATCCTTTCACCAACATTCATATAAGACTATGTGGTATTGACAAAGGGTACATTAGAACCTGTATTGGATCCAAGGTCTAGGGTATATAATGTAAGCTAATGTATCATCACTATTTTCCCTTGAGAAGGGAAGTGTAGGACCCTAAATACTGACGATACTACTGTAGTCATCTTGTAGAACCAAGTACACCTAAGTAATAGATTGTACTCAAGAGGTGCATTGAAAACCTCCACATCAATAGAGATATTCTTACCACCTAACTCAATGGGTAAGATGGTGATTATTCCATGGGGTTGGAACATGTTTCCATTGAACACTTTTAATAGTATTGTATATGTATTAAGATTATGAAGGCTAAGGGCCTTCTAACAAGAATTATACATGATGCAATTCGAGGCTCCTTCATCCACCATTATTCGATAGATGTTTTTTCCCAACGATCTCATTATGATCTGGAAAGAAACCTGATGGGAGAGCCTATGAGTAACCTAAGAAGAATCAAAGGTATCAAACTTGACTCTGAGGGATAAATCCCACCTATGGCTGACAACAAGGATTTCCGTTGCATGGGGTATCTTTGGGTGACTTCAAGCGTAGACATTACACATGGTGCATGGGTCAAGTCTTCCACAATATTATAGTTATGGGAAACATGCGTGTTGGGATTATGTGTCTTGTGTTGAAGAACACCCTTCGGGGAATAAAGTGGTGCATAAAAATATGGCTTCTCTATTTGAATAGGGACACAGGATGGGAAGAAGATGTTGCTTCTGGGGAATCATCTATTTGAATAGGGACACAGGATGGGAAGAAGATGTTGCTTCTGGGGAATCATTGGAAGGCTAAAAAATGTCACAATTTTTTCCCCTAGTTTGAAAATTAATTGTTTGGCCACACATGAAAATGTAAAAATTCAAGGAAAACCCCTCTTGGAGAGGGGTACCTTCTATTCTCCATTGTGGTGGGGAAGGATTTGCCACAACCATGTTTTGAGGTTGAGGGCGGAAAGGATGGGTTAATATAGAAATATATTGGGAGGGGTGCTATTGTGCCAAAAATCTATGGAAATCATACTTCTAAGGACACTGGTGAGTGGGATGGTCCTCCACACAAACTGTGTGTGGAAAATGACTATTTATATTTTCTTGAGTGCCCCCCTCTTAGGTGTTTTGGGTGGGGACAGTCCCTTGTTGGAATTATTTTTCTTGTTCATTTTCTTCTTTCCTCCAGTTTGTTGAGGATTCTTTAGTTGTGTGGATTGCATTGAATTCACCTCAAAGGTATGAGTAGGGACTGCAACAGTTTGAGCACTAGTGCCAAAATTCGACGGGTGTGAGTTGATGGAAATTTGACCCATCTAATCAACTAACTAGTTTATAGAGGTATGTGCAACATAACCAACCACACCATTAGAATGGGATCCTGGGTTTGGTTTCTTTGGATCAATCAATGACCAAGGAGAATTTGGGATGATATCATAAAGTGTACCCAACTACGAATAGATCAAGTCCAAGTGTTGGGCATGCAAAATGGCCTGCTCCTTGGGTGGTAGGAGGGACTTGGTGAACCAATCCATAAGGACTTTGTCCGGAATTTGAGTCTTAATCATCCTAAGTCTTTGTCTCCACTCATGTATATGATAAAAAATGTGAGTGAAATTATCTTGATGCAACAAAGTCAAGAGATTTGTTCCTACCTCACACTGAATGGGCAATTGGTAATGAATTAAGAACACCATTTCCATGTCACTGAATATTTTAAAGGAAATACCTTTTAATTCAATGTACCATTTGGCAGTATCTCCAATCACCCTCACACTATCACCCATCAACTAGTTGGATGAACGCCACAAGTGGTATGTCATGATGTTTGTAGAGGGGTATTCTCTCATCTTACCATCAAACTTTGGGATATTCGATGGAAAATTGGAAGGAATTTTTGACCATGATGGGCTGTGGGAAATAAGGTCATTCGTTAACCATGAAAAATCTAGTAAACCTAACATTGCGGGGAAAGGAAATAGTGAAAATGAATACTGAGAGGGAGGTGAAGTCTTTGTTGTCCCAAATGGACCTTGCAATCCCCTTATATTATTATTGTTGGAGGGTTGAGGTGCTTCTGAAGAGTGAGTTCCCCCTAGGATGGTGGCACTTCCAGGAGCATGAGTACTCCCAAGACCAAACATGCCCCATAGGGGGTTTCCCCTGAGGGTAAATGTAGACCCTCTAGGAAAAACATTCCCAAAGTTAGTCTTGGGGAAGAAAACCCCATGATCGAATGTGTTAAAAAAGGGAAAGCCTCCCCATGGGGAAAAGTTTCCCTTAAGGGATGTGCCCCCAAGGAAGGGTGTGCTAACACAAGGAAATTAAAAACCTCTAGAGGTTCTACTTCCCCCAACTTGACTAGGGAAAAACCCAAGACCACTATAAAAAATCCACCAAAAAAGGTACAACCGCACTTGATGATGTTGATCCACTCATAAGATTGGTGGACGTAGAAGGAATTCCACCTACCATGTTGAAACCAAATCTTGGTGCCCCACCGAAAAAGGATCCAAAAGTGGGCATCGAAGTGGATGGGATGGGTGCAGGAATGCTAGGTATACTAACGGATGGAAAATATGACACAATCGACATCACCCAAATAGAGGGACCTCTAGAAAATGGTATGAACAATGTAGGCCCAATGGAGCTAAGGGGTGGTAATGTGGACATCACTAGGTCTCCCTTGAGGGGATTACCCCCAGTCCCACTTGATGATGGGATTGTAGGCTCAACTACTCTAGATGAAAAACTAGGTCTTGACATGGTGGGAGGATGAATAAACAAAGAGAAAGGTTCATTGAAAATTTCCCTCACTTGGACAAGTATAGGTGCATTTGGATCAGTTAAATGAGGATTAAAATTTGGTGGAGGACCTTCATCGACCACCTCCACTTCGACAAAAACGATCTTTTCAAACAAAATATAAGACCCTTTAAATTCCTTATCACCTACCTTGCACCACTTTAGAGGTGGTTGCACCTTTGTAATAGGCTTAATTCCTCATAGTCGACGGGACTGATGCGGTGATTCAACCACAATGAATGTAATAAGTGGATATCCAAACACAATTCAACTTGAGTTCGACCTAGACTTGGAATCAAAGAAAACACCCATAATAAAATCTAGGCTAACAACAAGCAAACCAATTGGCTCAGAGGCCTTCCAAAAACCAGCCCTATGGGGGAGATGAAGTCCCCACAATATTGGATAGTGAAGGTATGAGGAGAATTTATGACGTGTTACATGAAAAAACCTTGACTGGTGCAAGTAACCTTTATTAAGGTGGGAACCCTCTGGGGGAACTAAGACTGTGAATGAATGCCTTCCCCAGGTCTACGTGCACGTCCTACCTGCAGTCATCTATGTGGCTACCTATGAAAAGTTACTAAGGCTACCCCCTCACAATCAATGATCAGGTGAATAGTTGTAAGTTTGATTGCATGTAAGGTCAGGTAACTAAGCCTAAATCTCTAAAGGTGTAAACCAACGAAACCCCCATATATGTAGCAATCAAAGTGATACCACAAACACCAAAACAAGAAGAGAGGGGTAATCTCCATACTTTCCTCGATGTGACCTCATGCTTGACTTATGCATTAGAGGAGATTCCTCACACATTGGTTGCAATAATGTATTTATCACTCTTTAATGAATCCTAAGTTTGATTTCATGGCCTTAGAGAGTTTACTCTCCAATCCTAATCCAGGGCCCTAAGCCTATCTAATGTTGGTTCACTATAAAAATAAAAATGCCTAATTGATTTTAGATTACATAGTTTCTTTTTATGGTTGTTTCTCAAGTCCAAGCATATCAAATGAAACTTTGGTTATGTTATGACTCTTGACCCAACCAAACAATGAAAAAATGACAATGCAATTCGTTTACTTCGATGAACTATAGCTATGGGAGGGAGTGAGACTTTTTCCTTTTCTTTGCAAACTTTAGAAGCACAACCTCACACACACCAAGCAACCAACAAATGATTCATATCTGAAACCAAACAATGATACTAATGCAATCTTTCACTAATGCTTCAAAAACAGTCAAGCATGCAACAATTTCTTTTCTTTTTTGTTATTTTTCCAATTATAATGCAACAAATTCTTGATCTAAGCAAGAAGAAAAATGCAAAAGGAAAAACCAACAACAATTAGCAAGCAAAGGGGTTGTAGGAAATTGAAAATGAGGTTGGATCATCCCACTCCAATGTCTCCACCAAGATCTCACCCAAAAATCACCAAGGAGGCTAGTTCTAGTAATGAACAATAATTGTAAAAGGATAACCAATGCAACTAGTAAAAAACACAACTATATCTCTTCAAATTAGTTGGGTTTTGTTCCCAACTTCACTAAAACTATCATACAACAATAGAAACTATTCAAGAAATGGAAATTAAACCACACAAATGAACTCAAACAACACTTGAAAGAAAATTATGTGACCAAATTACTGAAAAAAAAACAAGACCTGTATTATAATAGACCATTGCAAGACCCTCTTGATCATAAACACAACCTAAACTCAAAGGCCTGGCTTCTTATGAAAATTTGCATTTTTAACAGATCATTGCATGACACGGGCTAGTCAACTAGCGAGGGTCATCACATGACACCTATGATGTGTTGATGTTTTGGTAGCTATAAGAGGTATTAACCTCCAGTATAACCTTTTTTTTAGAATAGAATATTCTAGAAGCAAGAGAACCATTAAATAGATGTGTAAATACCCTAGAAAAGAAGTCAGCCCAAGGATAATAATAATAAAGAATTAGAAGGCTCTATAAGATAAGTTGACCCCACTTGAAAAGTCACCTGAGAAACTAGTATAAATAAAGGCAGGAGATATCTCATTTAATACACTCACTCAATCATCTAGGGCACAAGTTTAAGGAGCAACATTTGCGGCAAAAGGAGGCACAAGTCTGGAGAGGGTAGTGCAACAATTTTCATGGTGTAATCTCAGTCTTTTTGGTAGCTCTCTTGTGCGCTTCTCATAGTAAAGGTACACTTCTGTTGGTAGAGGTACGCTCTCTTGATATTGTTCTTCTACCGCAATAGTATTGGTATTTCTGGTTAGGGTTTATCTGTTGGTTCTTGTGGACTTTCCAGAATCTATCTAAGAAAAGGTTATTGTGCTAGGGGGTGTCATGTGAAAGTGCCTATGGTTGGGTGATGATAATGTGACATTGTCTATGGTTAAACAAGCATTACAAAAATTTTAACATGGTTTCAGATATGGTTTCCTTCAGAACAATCTAACCACTGGAAGGAAAATTGTCAATTTCCCCTTTTTTCAACCTCATTGAGAACTTACAAAACCCACCAAAAGGGTCACCTAAGGAGGGCACATCTCTTCCCCGAATATGATCTCCAAAATTATGAAGTTGAAAAATTAGGGTTTCCTCATAAAACCCTAGGTCAAGGCGTCTGGAATCTAGAGGCTGAAGTTGGAGAATATACTTGAAGAAATGAGGTTGCCTTGACATAGCTCACTCATTGGTAAGTCCAAATTTCACTTTTGCAAAGTTTTAATTTTTGTCATATTCCTAGATCCCGAGGCAGAATGACTTCCAACACTAAGCTTGATGAGAAGATTGAGAGTGCTAATAACTTTCCAGCATGGAAATATAGAGTGATGCTCATTCTAGAGGAAAATGATCTAGAAGGCTTCATTGAAGAATAATTTCAAGATCCAGAGGGAGATGAGGTTAAGGAAAAGTACAAGAATAATCTTGTTAAGGAAAACAAGATCATTGCAGATTCTAACAAGGATCACTTGATCCCACATGTCTCATCATTGAAGACTCCTGAACAATTTTTTTTATGCCTTATCCCGATTATATGAAGGAAATAATATCAAATAAAATATGACATTGAGGACACATATCAAGTATGTGAAGATTCAAAATTCAAAAACCATTCAATCCTACTTCACAAGGGTGTCTCAAATCAAAGAAAAACTTGAATCCATTGGAGACACAATTGAAGAAGATGATCTATTAATGACTACATTGAATGGTCTCCCAAAGTCTTGGGAATCATTTATTCAGGGAATATTTTCCAAAAGAAAGCTAACAAAGTTCAATGGGCTATGGGAAGATTGCACTCAAGAAGAATCTAGATTGGAAGCAAGATAAGAAAAAATGGGCAATGGTGATCAAGAAATAACATCACATTGAAGAAAATGAAAGAGCATGAAAGATAATCATCCCCCCCAAGATATTTCAAAAGAATCATCAAAAGACACAAAAATATTACTCAAGCTACAAATGATTTAGCTGTCAGAGGATGGGACACATTTCAATAAATTGTCCTCTCATAAAAGAGAATATCAGAAAAGGAAAGAATAAAAGACATCATGCTCATGCCATAGAAGATGATTAACCTGCTTAGAAGAGAAAAAAATATTATGATTCAAGTGATGAACATATATTTATATCATCTCTCATAGGACCAGCCACTCATGGAAGTAACACATGGCTCGTTGATAGTGGTGATTCTAAGCACATGATCGGTTATGAGGATTCTCTCTCAGATCTAGCTTAGAAGGATTCACCTCATAAGGTGAAGCTTAGTGATGACTATCAATATCCCATTAAAGGAGTAGGAGAAACATCCTACAAGTTGGATTCCAGAAGACCTTTGAAGATAAAAAATGTCTTGTATGTACCTAGTTTGAAGAAAAATCTCCTTTCTATCTCAGCATTGGAAGAGAAATGATTCAGAGTTTCTTTCATTGATGGTGAAGTTCTTATGTGGTCAAAAGGAAAGTCTATTGATGATTCCATTGTTATTGGTTTCCAAGAAGGAGGTCTATACAAATTAAAGGGACACTTAGATTCAACATTAGTACACAACACAACAAATACAAGTGAGCTATGAAATAAATACTTGCTCACATACATTACAAATAATTATTGATCATGAGAAAGATGGTAAAAGGTTTTCTTGAGATTCAAGTGAATCGTTATGGTATATGCAAGGGATGTGCACAAGGAAAGAATGTGAAGAGTCTGTTTCCAAGCATAGATAGCAAAACCAAAGGAGTTTTGGACATCGTGCATTCAGACTTGTGTGGACCAATGACAACTACTTCACTTAGTGGGTATATATATTATGTTTCATTTATTGATGATTTATCACGTAATACTTGGATTTATTTCTTGAAAACAAAAAACGAAGTATTCAACAAGTTCAAGGAATTCAAAGCCCTTGTAGAAAATATTTCTGAAAAGAAGAGAAAGATTTTGAGGTTAGATAATGGAGGAGAGTTCACATCAGATGAATTCAAAGCATTCTGTGGAGAAGTTGGGATTAAGAGGGAACTCACTACTCCCTAGAGTCCTCAACAAAATGTTGTAGTAGAAAGAAGAACCAAACGATGACAGTTGCAGGTAATGGCATTGTACCAAAAGAACATCATGACATGACAAAACCACAAAGACATGCAAAAAATATTGCAAAGAAAAGAATACCAACTTGGGCTCATGAGATTATTTAGGATGCCGAGAAGTATGTTGATCCAGATGGATATTTCATAGAAAGCAAGAAACCTCGACCATATTCCAGTTACATGGCATTGTTATGTGATATCATTGATGTCGAGCCTACCTGTTATGAAGAGGTTGCAGAGAAGAAAGTATGGAAGGATTCCATGATTGAAGAATACCAGTCCATCATTAAGAATGATGTTTGGGTTGTGGTTCTGAGACCGAAAGAGAAATCAGTTGTGAGTTCCAAATGGATCTACAAGACAAAACATGCAGTAGATGGCAGTATTGACAAGTACAAGGAAAGATTTGTGGCTCATGGGTTCTCCCAGAAAGAAGGCATAGATTATTTGGAGACATTTTCTCCTATGGAAATATACACTTCGATTAGAGATATACTTGTGATATCTACAGTAATGAAATGGAAGGTACACCAGATGGACATGAAGACAAATTTTCTGAATGGTGTAGTAGAAGAAAAAGTGTGTGTGTAGCAGCCACAAGTATTCGAGACACATGATAGGAAGACACATGTGTGCAAATTGAAGAAATCCTTGTATGGATTGAAACAAGCACCCAGTGCATGGTACAGTGGAATTTACATCTTTCTGATGAGCTTGAGATTTACCAAGAGTAAATCAAATCCCAACCTTTACTACAAGTTTGTGGATGGTGGAACTGTGATATTATTATTATATGTGGATGACTTGTTTCTCATAGGAGACGAGAAGCTCATCACTCATAGTAAGAGGAATCTTTCTATGGAGTTCGAGATGAAAGACCTGGGTATGATGCATTATTTATTATATCTAGAGGTGTGGCAGAAACTGGACGAGATTTTCCTTTTCCAAGGAAAATATGCAGTAGAAATCCTTAAGAGATCCAAAATGATGGATTGTAAATATATTCCCACACTGATGGTGATGAACTTGAAGTTATTGAGTGATACTTCTTCAGAGACAATGGATGTCACAATGTACAGGAAGATGATTGGTTCTTTGATGTATTTGACAAATACTAGGCGAGATATATGCTTTGTGGTGAACAATTTGAGTCAGTATATGGTTGAACCAAGACGTATTCACTTCATTGTGTAAAATCATGTATTAAGGTATTTCAAGGGTACGATAGACTTTGGAATCTGATATGTTTCAAATCGTGAGATAAGACTACAAGGATATACTAATTCATATTGGGTCGGTAGTGTCACAGATTGGAAGATTGCATCAGGATGTTCCTTCAGTTTGGGGTCCTTTATGATTTCATGGCTCAGGAGGAAGCAGACTAGTGTGGCACTCAATACGGTCGAGGCAGAATATATAGCAGCATGTTCAACTAGTAGAGAAGTTGTGTGGCTTCAGAAGTTGCTTGTAGGACTGTTTGATCTCGAGTTGGAGGTGACTTGTATTTTTTTCTGCAGAGAAGTTGGGATTAAGAGGGAGCTCACTACTCCCTACAGTCCTTAGCAGAATGGTGTAGCAGAGAGAAAGAACCGAACGATGACAGTTGCAAGTAATGGCATTGTACAAGAAGAGCATGTTCCAAAGAATCATGACATGACAGAACCACAAAGACCTGCAAAAACAATTACGAAGAAAAGAAGACCAGCTTGGGCTCATGAGATTATTCAGGATGTCGAGAAGTATGGTGCTCCAGATGGATCTTTCAGAGAAAGCAAGAAACCTTGACTATATTCCAGTTACGTGGCATTGTTATGTGATATCATTGATGTTGAGCCTACCTGTTATGATGGATTGGTATTCCTCAATCATGGCATTGATGTATGGAAGGATGCCATGATTGAGGAATACCAATCCATCATTAAGAATGATGTTTGGGATGTGGTCTCGAGACCGAAAGAGAAATCAATTGTGAGTTCCAAATGGATCTACAAGACGAAACATTCAGCAGATGGCAGTATCAAGAAGTACAAGGAAAGATTCGTGGCTCGTGGGTTCTCCCAGAAAGAAGGAATAGATTATGAGGAGACATTTGCTCATGTGGCGAGATACACTTCGATTAGAAATACACTTGCGATAGTTGCAGTAATGAAATGGAAGATACATCAGATGGAAGAGAAGACAATTTTTATGAATGGTGTAGTGGAAGAGGATGTGTACGTGGAGCAACCATAAGCATTCGAGACACATGACAGGTAGACACATGTGTGAATATTGAAGAAATCCTTGTATGGATTGAAGCAAACACCCAACGCATGGTACAGTAGAATTGACAACTTTCTAATGAGCTTGGGATTTACCAAGAGTAAAGAAGATCCCAACCTTTACTACAAGGTTGAGGATAGTGGAACAATGATGTTGTTTTTATATGTGGATGATATGTTTCTAACAAAGAATAAGAATCTCATCACTAAGTGTAAGATAAATCTTGCATAAGAGTTTGATATGAAAGAACTGGGTATGATGAATTATTTCTTGGGTCTAGAGGTGTGGAATAAAAAGGAAGATATTTTCCTTAGCCAAGGAAAATATATGGTAGAAATCCTGAAGAGATATGAAATAATGAATTGTAAATCCATGCCCACACTGATGGTGACAAGCCTGAAGCTATTGAGTGATACTTCTTTAGAGACAGTGGATGTCACCATATATAAACATATGATTGGTTTGTTGATGTATTTGATGAATACTAGGCCAGATATATGCTTTGTGGTGAACAATTTGAGTCATTATATGGTTTAACCGAGATGTTTTCACTTGATTGCGAAAAAGAATGTGTTAAGGTACTTGAAGGGCACAATATAATTTGGACTCCGATATGTTTCATATCGTAAGATAATATTGCAAGGCTATGCTAATTTAGATTGGGTTGGTAGTATCACAGATTGGAAGAGTACATCAGGATGTTCCTTCAGTTTGGGGTCAACTATGATTATGTGTCTCAATGGGAAGCATACTAGTGTGGCACTTAGTACGATCGAGGAAAAATATATAGCAATATGTTCAACTAGTAGGGAAGTTGTGTGGCTTCAGAAGTTTCTTGCATGGATATTTGATCTCGAGTTGGAAGTGAATTGTATTTTTTATGAAAACCAAAGTTGTATAAATTTTTCTGAGAAACCAGTGTTTCATGACAAGTCCAAGCACATTGAGATCAAGTACCATTATATCTGATATCTTGTGCAAAAGGGAGCTCTTAAGCTTCAGTGTATTGGCACAGATGAGAAGATAGCATATGTGTTGACCAAGCTTCTATCAAAGGTAAAGCTTGAGTACTTCAGGGACAAGCTTGGCATGGTCCAAATCAACTTTCCTCGTAAGAGGGAGTGATGAGTTAGATATGCGATTCTTGGGGCAGTATCTTACAAAGTGTAGAAGTAGTGGGTAGTCATTTGCAGGCATGTCAGTTGCCCAGACTCCATATGGATTGGGTAGTAGCATGAATCTGTGCGTGAACTAGATCAAACTAAATACTTTCCCATTCTTCGTAAGGATTGGGTAGTAGCATAGTTCTATGTGTGAACTAGCTCAAACTGATAAATTTCCCAGACTCTGTGTGGATTGGGTAGTAGTGTAGTTCTGTGTGAACTGGTTATTTTCCTATCTTTGAGTAAGATAGATGAAGTCTTGTAATGAAAAAAGTTTCGAAAGGATGATGAGACCCATAAGATCTGAGAGGATGACTAGGTTGTTCCCATTTGAGATATGCTACATGTGTTGATGAGGCCCCATATGCATGACTATGACATAACCATCATATAGTTTGTGTGTGACTATGACAGATCCTATTTTTCTATGATGGTGATACTTGTGACATGATTTGTTTGATCATGAGATATTTTGTGTGGATATGGCGATGCTACTTGTAGACTAGTCTACAAGACCATGTGAGTCTTTCCCATGCCATGTGAGATGGATGGATGTGATTGAGACCCTCACTTGAAGAACATCATAGTTAATACCTCCATAGCTAAGAGGGAGTGTTGATGTTTTGGTATTTTTGGGAGGTATTAACCTCCAATATAACCTTTATTCTTATAATAGAATATTCTAAAAGCAAGATAACCATTAAACATATGTGAAAATACCCTAAAAGAGAAGTCAGATAGGGCATAAGTTTAAGGAGCAGAAATTGTAGCAGAAGGAAGCATAAGTTTGGAAAGGGTAGCGTAGTAGTTGTCATGGTGTAATATCAATATTTTTCGTAGCTCTCTTGTGTGCTTCTCTTGGTAAAGGTACACTTCTAATGGTAGAGGTACGGCCTCTTGATATTGTGTTGTTGTCACAACAGTATTGGTATTTCTAGTTAGAGTTTATCTGTTGGTTCTAGTGAAATTGCTAGAATCTATCTAAGAAAATGTTAATGTGCTTGGGGGTGGCATGTGTAAGTTTCTATGGTTGGGTGACAATGATTTGATAATTTCTATGGTTAAATAAGCATTATCAAAATTTTAACATGATGCAACAAGCAATGATCTAAAAAAAAAAAATTTTTTTAGAAGATGGATATGTTCCATATGTTCTAGATCTATGTCATATCTCTCAAATCTGTTGGATCCGAGATCTAAAATAATCAACAGAATAAATTCAAAATAAAATCACAATCAAGCAGAGGAAAGGATTTGCAAAGAGACTCAAACAAGATAATAATTCTCCTCAACGAAGTCGCTAGTTCTATTATGGGAAAAAAATCATAGGGATATTACTGAATACACAACAAAATCTCCCTAGGATCAATGTGGGATCAACCTAGTAATCCTAAACAGAAGAGGGTTTATAATTCTATGGTTTCCCTAGATATAGATTCAAACACATGGATTCATCACTAACCTAAGGTGTGGTGGAGATTTCATATCTTTATCTCTAGTTTTTCCTTCATATATACTGGTTGTTGTAGACTTGAAACAACAACTCCAAGCTCCACAACCTTCTTCCTGCACACAAAATATAAGCAATACCTTTCTACCTTTCTACCTCTCTACCTAGGATTAGAATTCTAGACCCAACTTTCTTCTAATCAGATCTATAATGGAATGAATGAGATCTAACCATTCATGAAATGAACACAAATGACATGGAGGAAAACCATTGATATATTAATTAAATCATAGAGAATGCATACAATGTCATACTTGATAAATATGCATCCTCCCATGACTCCTTGCCCCTTGATTCTCCCTTTATATTCTTAGTCAGGATAGGCTCACTGACTTATGGCTGTGATGGATGGACAAGAACCTCTACAAATGGATAGCATAACAATACTTTTGAATTCTCCCCCCCTTTCCCAAGACTTTCCTTTATTATATATGTCTTTTGAGGAGTCTTGGGAGAGCTTCTAGATATTCTAAAGACCATTAGAGACTCGAATGATGTGAGTTCCTAGGAAGATACAACTCATCCTTTGTCCATATCCTCGTAACTCACTGAATCTAGAAGTTTCATGGGTCATCGCTTGTTGAACATTGTTGTCATGCGAGGGTCATTGCTTGTTGTCCCCTATGTGTCCAACAATGATTTTCAAAAAAGGATCAAATCTTTGGAAACATGTGCATTTTTTATTACATATTCTCATGGATTCCCTTTTGTCCTATAGGGTGGAAATTAAAGCTATAACAAGGATTGATCTGAAAGAAAAAAATATTGCGGCAACAATACTTATGAATTAAAGAAACATTACAGAAAGGAAATTTTCAACAAAAAAATATTTTTTATGAGTTGAAAGAAGATGGTGTCCTCATGTACAAAGACAAAGTATACGTGTCAAATTCCAATGAGAAAAAAAATGGAGTGCTGAAGGAAATGCACAATGTGCCATATGTCGAGCATCCACGATATTAGAAGACAATTGTAGCTATGAGAATCCAATACTTTTGTCCCGAAATGAAGAAAGAAGTGGCTAATTACATAGTCAGATGTCTAGAGTTCCAAAAAGTGAATACAAAGCATACACATCCAGTAGGGATGCTACAACCATTGTCCATTCTAGAATGGAAGTGGGAACTAGTTATAGTTGATTTTATTACAAATCTTCCCAGAATAGGGAAACATCATGATTCCATCATGGTGGGGGTCGATAAATTAACTAAGGTAGTGCATTTTATTCCAATGAAGACAACACACAAGGAAACAAATATTGCAAAGATTTATATGAAAGAAGTTGGCAGGCTACATGGGGTGCCTAAAGAAATTGTTTCAAATAGATATCCAAAGTTTAGTTCCAATTTTTGGAAGGATTTGTTCAAAGGATTTGGGACAAATTTAAATCTTAGTACAATGTATCACCCAAAGTTACATGGGAAAATAGAGAAGAATAACAAAATAATTGAGTACATGCTTAGAATGTATGTGATGGACCAACGATCAAAGTGGGAAGATTATATTCATTTGGTTGAATTTGCTTACAATAATGGGTATCGGGCCTCATTAAAAATGAGTCTGTTTGAGGCATTGTATGGTAGAAAGTGTAACACACTAGTGAGATGGGATAATCCAATAGATAGAGCAGTTATCGAACCATATTTTTTAAAGGAAATGGAAGAGAAGATGGAAAAGATCAATAAGAATTTAAAGGTTTCCCAAGATACGCAGAAAATTTATGCAGACAAGAATTGAGTGTTTAGAGATTTTAAAGTGGGAAAACATGTGTTTTTAAAAGTGAAGGTGAAAAGAAGTTCGCTAAAATTAGGAAGTTTCCCAAAGTTGGTAGTAAGATATTGTGGACCTTTCGAAATATTAGAAAATATAGGGCTAGTTTCATACATGCTAGCATTGACTACATCTATGAGAGTGCACAATGTATTTCATGTATCATTATTAAAGAAATATGTGTCTGACCCTAGCCACATAATTGATTGGAATGTGATCTAGGTGGAGTACGAAGGGGATTTATGTTTGGAACTAGTATGCATCCTGAAATAGAAAGTCAAAGTGATTAGGAAAAAATTCATAGAGATGGTAAAGGTTCAATGGACCTGATGCGGTCCTGATGATGCTACATGGGAGAATGAAGAAAACTTGTGGGAGGAATACCCACAATGTTTTTCAATTTGGAAGAAAACAAAATTCAAGATCCCATTTTGAGAAACTAGAGTTCCATAACCATATCTTAGACTCTTAGCCAACCTATATTGGGGACCCTGATAAAATAATGACACATTCCTTAGGTTATCCCTGATAAACGTATGGTGCATTCCTTGGTTCTGTAGGTTGAGAGGAATAAGATATTTTGGTTGGAGCTACTATTGGAGTTGTAAAATTGTAGAATTTTAATTCTTAAAGTATTGTCATGTAAATTTGTATATTTATATTGGCATAGTGTGCACCGAGGATGGAGCACAATTTTAGGGGAGAGGGAATGTAATGTCCCCACTATAATCCTTGATTTAATTAATGCTTAATGTAGATATAATGTGTGGTTACAACCAAACTGATGTATATGTGGAATGTATTTTTGAATTTTAATAATAATATGTGATGTCAGTTTCTATGGGGACATGGACAAAGATGGAAGATGAATTAAGACACAAGAGATGGGAGGGTCTAGGAGAATACCTAAGAGCAGTATAAAGCGGAATTACCCATGTCTATTAATTCCATTGACATTCCTAAATTTTATTATGATTGTGTATTAAACTCTATTTTCTGATTGAGTGTCCCCAAATCCAATCATTGAATCAAGTAAGAGGGTGGGTTTGAGAAGTAACATCCCATAGTTATTGGAAGCATGGGGGTTGAATACAATCAACTTAGGGAAGTGTGTGAGTCAAGCAAGCAAGAAAAAAGAGAGAAAATTCACATGGGTTGTTACAACAGTTTTAGACAGTCAATGTTTTGGCATGAACAACAAGTAGAGAGAAATAAAAGAGAGCTTGGAGCTGGAGAAATGATGGAGGGAAAATTCTAGAGAATGTTGGAGCGTTTTGGAGTTGAAGCTTGAATATCCAGGTTGTCAGTCCTAAAGAGTGAGATCCTGTGTGAGTTGCAGTATAAACACAAGTGTTTGTTGTTTTTACTGGTAGTTTTCGTAGCAATAAGTTCCCTTGAGTTCCCAGTAGAGAGATTCATGTTTACATGTTGTAGAGTGATTTGAAAATCCTTAGACACCACTTATTGCTTTACATATATCACTAGCAAATTTGGGTCATTTTGTGATGGCTATTTTGACGCTCTTGCGACGAATATTGAGTCTCCCAAACATCGCTTCACATGATGTGGCACGTGCATTGAACTTGGATTAACGTCGCAAGAGAGACAACACTAGGGAAGTTGTTAGAAATCGTCGAAAGCATGACAAAGTAGGGAAATCATCGCAAATGAGACAAAGTAGGGAAATTGTAGCAAATGAGACAATGTAGAGCTATCGTCACAATATTGAGTCTCCCAAACATCGCTTCACATGATGTGGCACGTGCATTGAACTTGGATTAACGTCGCAAGAGAGACAACACTAGGGAAGTTGTTAGAAATCGTTGAAAGCATGACAAAGTAGGGAAATCATCGCAAATGAGACAAAGTAGGGAAATTGTAGCAAATGAGACAATGTAGAGCTATCGTCACAAGAGAGACAATAAAGAGAGATCGTCGCACACCCGAAAATATAGGCAAAGTAAGGAAAAAAATTCGATGAATCAACTTTCGAAGTGGTCGTCGCAAGAGCGACAAAGACAAGGTATATTGCGATGAAATTGCTATACAATTTTCGTGATTTGTATAGCAATTTCGTCGCAAGATTTATACAGGTCATCTCAATTGAGATAAAAATAGGGTATATTTCCATGAAATTGATATACAATTTCCGTGATTTTTATAGCAAGTGCATCACAATATTTGTACATGTCATCTCAATTGCGACAGAAATAGGGTATATTTCCATGAAATTGCTATACAATTTCCGTGATTTGTATAGCAAGTGTGTCACAAGATTTGTACGGGTCGACACAATTGAGATGAAAACATGGTATATTTCTTTACAAATTTTCATGATTTGTATAACAAGTGTGTCACAAGATTTCTATGATGCGTCGAAATTGTGACGACAACAATTTATATATATATATATATATATATATATATATATATAT
>CBVK0103902587.1:0-23500 GCA_900067695.1 Picea abies | reverse complement strand
TTAAGGACAAATTATATTTTAAGCCCTGAATGCTACATGTGTCTTCTATGTTCTCCTGTGCATTTTTAGGTGCCCATATTTTGAATCAAACTCCATAACTTTCTTCTATGGCTCAATATATTTCCTTTGACTACTCCTGTGCCTCAAACTGATTCTGGAGTAGGAAGTTATGGCCCTTAGAAGTTAATTGGGTCTCAAATTTACCCTCCATTGTTTGGCATGTAACTTCCTCATAATAGCTCTGTTTGATGAATGGTTTACACCCTTAGAAATATATCTACAAAAATTGAAAACTCTGATACCATTAAAATAATTAAATGCCCTGTGTATGAACAACATTAAGTGGAATAACAACAAATATTCACATGCAACATCATATAGGAAAAACCCATATCGAATAACAACAAATATTCACATGCAACATCATATAGGAAAAACCCATATCAAAAAATAGATAATTAAGCACACATTTAAAACAAGCACATAAATGACACTTATATTTTATAAATAGTCACCAACTACGTGTAAACCTCATACTTTCCTCCCAACCATAGACTCTACCACTCATAAACTCTTGGTAGCAAGTCACCCCCGAGCTAGGGCTTAAACTCCACCAAGAAAAATGATTCCTAAGCTAGGATAAAATCTATCAACAACCAAAATACTCAGAAAAAGGTTCCAACTCTAGCAGACAGACTACAGTCCCTTATTCCCCACATGCATGTACCACCTTAGGAAGTGTGCCCCTTATCAACAACCAAAATACTCAGAAAAAGGTTCCAACTCTAGCAGACAGACTACAGTCCCTTATTCCCCACATGCATGTACCACCTTAGGAAGTGTGCCCCTTATCTACTAAAAAATCCTTCGAATTCTCCACTTTCCTTCTGGGGCTTCAACAAAAGGTTGAATATGAAGTCTCATAGCTTTGTAGTAGTAGCTTGGAACCTTGGGAAAACAATTCCTAGCAGTTCTCTCACTTGGAGAGAATTCTCACGAGCCTGAAAACTTGCTTCTTCAATAACACACGAGCTTGAAAACTTGCCTCTTCAACCACACACAAGCCTCCCAAAGTATAGGTTATGTGATGGGAACAAGGTATGAATGCATAGCAGAGGAGTGATCATCTGAATGATGAAGGAATGAGTGAATCATCCCTGAAAATACACAAAGGCCCAACAATATATTTGCACGACTATAACTAGACACTTGTCACCTTAAGAACTATCTTAGCTCCACTTGGCTATAACTAGACACTTGTCACCTTAAGAACTATCTTAGCTCCACTTGGTGACTTGTTCCCCTCCCTTAGGAACTTAGGATAAATATATATCCCATAAATTAAACTTTTGGAAATATTGTTAAAATATTCCCTTGGGCTTAAGCCCCTTTGGCTTAGCCCCTATTCCTAACTCTTAGCCCCTCATCTATTTTCGTCTGATTGTTATGCGACAATGATATGTTTTTATTAATATCTGAATGTGATTACATTTTACAAATATAGGATCACTTTCCTTTTATCATCTAGGCTCTCCGACGTAATAACCACATAGGTATTCTGACCTCAAAATACATATATACAAAGGATCTCTGGACCCAAAATATCCTGGCTACAAAACCTAGTCGAATGCGCACTTCAAGGAAATCCTCGCACACTTACTCAAGTATGAAAAAAACTATGACATGGGCGTGCACTCCTCCCTTGGTGTGCACACGTAAAATGAAACCCAAAACCTAGGTGCCAAAAGCTCACTATCCTATATGTACATTTACAGTTACATTTACAATTGGGGATAACAATAGAGGTATTACACCCACCATCAAGAAAAAGGAGTTGTACACCCCTCTTCCTACTACAAATAGGCCTTGGGAGTCCATCTCCATGGATTACATGTCCTGTATTACTTCAACCAAGCATGGTAATGATTTTGTCTTCATGTATGTTGATTGATTCTCTAAGATGGAAGAATTGGCACCCTGCAAGAAGAGCATCATAGTTGAGGCCAATGCCAAGCTCTTCTTTGAATGTGTCAGGGTTCATTTTGGACTCCCATGGACCATCATTTCTGATTGATATAGGAGGAACATTTGGAGCATATTCAATAGGTATTGGGCACCCTGCAACAACACAAGTTATATTCCAATTTGGAGAAGTGCTCTTTCAGCATGCAAAGAATCCAATAATTGGGATACATCATGGATTCATAGGGTGTACATGTGGATCCATCCAAGATCCAATTCATTCGCAATTAGATGGCCCCAAAGACAATGAACGAGCTCTGTAGCTTCTTGGGCCTTGCTAATTTCTATCAATGATTTGTGTTAGGGTTCTCTCATATCGCTTAGGCCCTAAGCCAAGTCACCAAGGGTGGCACGAAGGCAAAGTTTGTGTGGTCCACACCCCAACAAAAAGAATTCAAGGATTTTAAATTTTGCCTCTGCTCAACACGAGTCCTCATTCTTCCAGACCTGTGACAACCATTTGAGATTGAGACAGATGCTTCAGATTATGCTATCAGTGCATTCCTTACTCAGCATGGGAATCTAGTAGCCTATCATAGTGAAAATCTATCTAATGATGTTTGCGGATACCCGACCTACATCAAAAATATGTACTCCAATGTGCAGGCATGTCGACAATGGAAGAATTATATTCTGTGGAAGGAAACGATCATCCACACTAATCACAGGCCTATGCAATTCATGAAGACATAAGGAAAGTTACAGAATGACCTCCATCAAAAGTGGTGCACGTACCTGCAATAATTCCACTTGAATATAAAGCACAATAAGGGTAGCACCAACCATGTCACATATTGCCTCAATCATCCCCTGGTGGTAGTGCTAACCATAGTTATTAACTCTTGTGGACATGAGAAACATGGATGGCCATAGTTATACAATAATGACTTTGACTTTGTTACTTCCTATCAGACATTGAGTGCAGGAAAAATAGTTCCCGAATTTCATCTCCAGGATGGATTGTTATGCCATATGATTCATCTCTCTATTTCTTCAAGCGAGCGTGCCAAGATGATCTGGGAAGCTCATTACATGTGGGAAATGGTAATTTTTGGTGTATAAAAGACAATTGAAGCACTGAAAAAACATTTTTATTAGCTGAAGCTTCAACAAGATTTTCTCAAGTACATCATATCATGCACTGCCTATGCCATTTCCAAGCTTGCCATCAAGAAACAGGGGCTATACACCCATCTTCCTACTCTGGATAGGCCTTGGGAGTCCATCTCCATGGACTACATGTCCAATATACCTTCAAACAAGAATGGGAATGATTGTGTCTTCGTCCTTTTTTATCTATTCTCTAATATGAAAATTTTGGCACCCTGCAAGAAGAGAATCACAATCGAGGCCACCGCCAAGATCTTCTTCATACATGTTTGGGTTCATTTTTGGCTCCCACAAAATATTATCTTTGATCGATACAGTAGGTTCCTAAGCACTTTTTGGTCCATCCTATGGTCAATGATGGACACCAAACTAACCAAATTGACTTCCTTCCACCCATAGACTGATGGAAAAACATAGGTAGTCAACATGATGATTGTCCATATCCTAAGGATATACAATTCCATACTTCCACACACGTGGGATGAGAGACTTCCTTATGTTAAAAATAGCTACAACATATCCATCCACAACTCTATTGGTCTGTTGGCAGCCAAATATTCATGTCAATTTTATCATTGTAAAATGTCGTCTTCAAGGGATACAATTTTCTGTAGCTGCCTCCTTCTCCTTGCAAATATTTTTATCATCTTTGGCTTTGAAAAAATTCATTGGATTAGTTGTTTGTATGAGTTCATTATTTTTTTTAATCTATCGATCTCCTTGTTCAATTTCATGACTGAAAGCATGAAATTAGAACAAGTTTTGGTTTGAGGGCAATCATACCATTTATGGATTTTTCTTTGGCAAGTTGAGTAACATTTAACGGCATATTCATAAACCTTAAACATTGTAAACCCATCATTTTATTGGTCGATATCTTACCATAACACTTGAGTTATCCATCTTGGGGTTTATGACTTAGTCATTCTTATCCTTGATTATTAGATTTTCACATTGACATATACATGATCGCGCAGCTAACATAACCTGGTTTAATTCGAAATATGAATACTACCCCTAGCAGTCGTATCATGGTCTCGTCATCCTAGTACATGACTGACACACTTACCTTCAAACATCACCCCTCGTCCTGCATAGCTCAGGCCTGCATTCATTTTTTTCAAGTGGTAGCTTTTGGTTCTTTGGGTTTGGCAGTCACTTGACAAATTGGTTTTCGTTTTTTCTTTGCCTCATGGTTTACCTTTGAAACCATGGATCCTGTAGTAGTGCAGATCCAAACAACCCCGAGATTTTACACATTCGTGATTACATAGCAGAGTTCAAATCCATAATTGTGTAACAGAGACATGGTTTTGCAAGATGGATTCTGAAAAAACGGTTATGAATTTGGAAAAGTCATTAAAAACCCATTTCTAAAATGGGGTCGTTTACCTTCCACGAGGGTAGTTTTGTCAGAAACAAAATTATTTCAGAGGTATGCTTCATTTTCTAAATAGCAATTTCTCAGAAAATTCTATTTCATTTGAGGAATTATTTTTCCCCTTTCCTCTTTGTGGATTGAAAGCCTACAGAAAATGGCAAGTTCTATTAGAGACAGAACCTAAACCCACAGCCAAGCCTGTTCTATCATGGCCTCATCTGAATTCTCGCGGTTTTGCATTTGTTTAAAGCTGGGGACAGTTGAGAAACATTTTGTGTACATGAATGGGTTTACCTTACCTGAAAATGTAATAGACTTACCTCTGCATTTTGATGAACCTCCCAATACCTATCGATCAAACAACACTATCGAAAACCCATGTGTGAATCTACAAGAAAATCTTGCGTCCATAGATCAAACCGCTTTTTCTCTCCAGAAGCCACAATGCGATTTTATTCCCAGAAAGTCTTTGGAAGAAGTTTTATATAATTTAAAGGATAAAATCCTTACTGTCACTAATCCTAAGCCAATTCGGGTTGATTCAAATGAAATTGATATAAAGAAATAGGGATAACAAAAGGATTAAGCAGTCTGGTAATGTGATCATTAAAAACTCCACAAATTTCAACACCATTGTAAATTCGGACTTATCAGATGCCTCTTTGTCAAATTTCTGAAATGGCAAATAGTTGTTTTGTTTTTTATTTGATTCTGTTTGAGAAATAATAGGTAGATTCATTTTTATTATTTTAGACTAGCTACAAAATCATGTAGCTTGTCTTTTGAAATTATTTCTTTTGATTATTATCTAATTTTGATTTCTTTTTATTCTTTTAGGTGAGTTGCAGATTGATCTCCTATGATTAAGGAAAAGAGTCATGGGATGAGCATTATTAGACTAGTAATTTCCTATTTAAAAAAAAACAATGTCATTAATATAAATATTTTTGATTTAAAGACTCAAACATGAGTATCTTTTTGTTATTCTATTGTTGTAAAACAAACTTATTTTTAGAGATATTCCTCTATCTTGCATGATAGGAGGTAACATATCCAAGACAAGATTAAATAGCTATGTTGCTTGGTGTTAGAGGACATTTTTTCTGAATCACAGAAAGGACATATAATTTTGGAAGTGATATGGGAAAGCAGTTTGTTGTTGGCTTTAGACATGTGTAAATTGTAGAATGCGTGTTTCATTGTTTTCTCCTATAATTTCTATGTTATGAAATGTTATTTGTGTTGATTTAGCTTTAGTCTTTTCCTCACATGATATTTCATATCGTTGATTATCTAAATGTTATCCATGATATGTTGTTCTAGTTTGTACATGTGATCGATCAACTGTTTAGTTATTTTTTATTTTACTAATGATGTTAAATGGTTGATAACATCACTGTCTAGGATTGATATTTCTTTTGTCCTTAGCTATTGGTTATCTTGAGGTCACAAGATATTTAATTAGTTATCTTTCTCTTGTTATAAATTCACTCCAAAGCATGAAACACTTCCTTGAATTTTTCAGGAAGTATAATGATTGTTTATGTCATAGGTTTCCACTTAATACAAGACAACAAGAGTTCACACAACGCAAAGAGACAAACTTAGTTTATTATTGTTGATTAGCTAGAGGTTAGTAGATGTATTGTTTTCTTTTTATTTTTTCTTATATATGAATGAACAATGATTGCATTATTTAGATGTTAATTAGCTTTGTCTATTTTCATGATATTATTACAATCATATTCATTCAGTATCTATTAGTTTAACATTAGAGAGAGTTTTGTTCTTACTTAATCTTGTTAGGAACTTTATCCAAAAATTTACATTCGCAAGATTTTATTCAAATCTTGTAAATTGTATATAATCATTGTACATCAACACTCTTAGTTGAACATTTGTAATTAATGTGATGATTGCTAGAATCGTATCTATAATCGGTTTATTTCCTTTAGTGTTTTTAGGACCCTAGTTGGATAACGGAACCTTAAAACCCATCAGGTTAGATCATACCAAATAGATTGGGTTAAATAGACAACCCTGGTTTGGATCTATCATTCTCATTGACGGTGTGTCATAAACGCCCATCAACAAATGACACTAGAAGGAGGGCCAGACTGACAAGATGGCCTTGTAGGAGTCTTTGTTTTGAATGTATTTAATTCCCCATGGCATCCCAAATCACTGTGTTGGAACATGCTTTCCACTTTTCATTACCTGATATTCCCAACGAGACAATCTCTCACTTGTCCAAACTCACCTTTGATGGTGGGGGGGTTGTATCTGCAAAATACCATCTTAACAAGTTTTGGTGTAAATGCATCAAGCATGATATTTCTAATTTAAAGGTTTTATGCAAATTGTTTTCTTTTACTTTTACAGGTCAGATTAAACATTGGTTTGAGTCTTTTCCAGCATATCACATTATTGATTGGTTTCAATTTGTAGAGGAATTTTTAGATGCTTTTGAAATCTATGATTACAATCAATTATGTGAATAATTCCAGGCTTTACTAATCAATGACAATTCATCTCCAGATATATTTTTAACAAGCATCCATCATGTTCTCTGTAAATTTCAACTTGATGACATGTCATTTGTACTAAATATCCTCTCTGATGTTTGTGCCCTTTTCATCCAACCATTTTCAATCGCAAATAATGAATCAGTTACAAATCCTATCACTCAATTGTGAGAAGAATTTTGTTTGCAGGATGAGAGGAATCCATCCGAAAATTTTGAAGCAAGGGAGGTAGAATCTATTGAAAAGGTTCTCACTAACAATCAAACTAGTTTTTCCTCTAAAGCATTGTATATTCAGTCCTCGACCATCGTGGAAGAAGATTTTATGTTGGGTCAAGGTGAATGCCCATATTCTTCTAACTCTTGCTCTAATCAGTACTTAAATTCAGTTATTGAAGAATACTTAGGTGATGAAAATGATCTTAAGCATTCAAACATTCCTATGAAACTGACTAGAGATGTAAATATGCAATTTGAAGAAGAAACCTTAAACCTCCATCCACAAATCATACCTTATCCACAGGAAATATTAGATGTTTGTCATGAAAGTTTTGAATTGTCTATCATACATGAGGAAAATTTAGATGATCATATTATGTTGAAGGATTTATCACCAAAACAGAGTGAAAGTTTTAAGGAAAGTGAAGAGGAATGTCTTGAGAATACCATTGTTAAATATCATAGCTCAAGAGATTCTTTTCATGTGCGCATTTTTTATTCCTTTTAGTCTTTATATACTGATATCTTCTTAGATTCTCGTGGACATGATACTTTAACCACGATATCTTACTCTTTTCCATCACAATCAGATCTTTTCGATATGCCAAGATTTGGTGAAATTAATTCCAAACATAACATTTATGAAGTCAGATTTGACGCTCTTTCACTTTCATCACTCCCACGGAAAAAAGACATGTTGCAAGATGACTTTACACAATTTATTTTTGAAAAATACAATGCACTCATTCTTATGGAGATCAAATATTCTACATTGTAAATTCATCTTTGGTTAGTTCGAATTTTAATGATTATGCTTCGCAGTTTTAAACGATCCAACTCATCAAAGGAAGTGTTCAAACCAATAATCTAATTGATTTCATGAATCCTCTTATGATGTGTTCCCCATTGATATATCTATTTCATTGAAGTCATAGTTTTCATCCTAATCTTTATGACACAATCTTAGAATGGTTGGAGGATTCATATATCAAGAAGTTTCAAAAGAATGGTAAGGTTGTTCCTGCTTTGTTTTTAAATGAATATATAGGTGGTAAGCATGATGTATTTATTTCATACCTACAAATACTACATTCTTTTATTCTGATTTTCGACTTTCTATGCCTTGCATGATTGAATATGTTCTTGTGGCTACACTGGAAATACAATTTTACTTAACCTTTTGATTGTTTAGTAGTTAGAGTAGGTTTCATTTAGTTTTCTTTCTTAATGTTTCTTTTTGTAATAATGCAATTATGAACACAAGCGGGTACACTAGGAGAACCATAATATGAATGTTGCTAGGGAAGTCCACTTTAATCCTTTTCTCTCTGCTTTTCGTTGGATATTTCTTTTCAAAAAATGCATTATCATCATGGCAATTTTAAAATGGAAAGTAAAGAGATAAGTAAATTTGAACTATCAATTCACCCAAATTCAACCTTGACCCAAGGTACCACGAGTAGGACTGCACTCATATTAAAAAGGGTTTTTCTATTTTCTTTTAGTCTCTCAAGAAATACTTCACATGAGAAATCAGACTTACCCCTCTTGTAAATATTTTTAGCCTGTGTGTTCTTTTGTTTTTTTTTGTTTTTTTTTCCTTAATAATTATTTCTGAATCACCATTCATTATTGAAGGGAATTTGATCTTTCATTAGCAGTAGTTGATAATAGTTCAAAGCATCTACACATTAAGTTATAAACTTAGATCAATTACGGTGAGTCTTTGTCCAGTCATTGTTCCCGGTTTTCATTGAGATTTCAAGGAAACATGATTATCCTTAAAAACTTCTCACACCATCCCTGTTTTAATGAAAACAACTCATAGCGCTCCCCCATTCCTAAGATGATTTCTTGACTAAAATCTAAATGTCCAAATTGTGATGAAATTTATCAGTTCCAAAAAGAACGAAAAAACAATTCTAAAGATCAATCCTATCACTGCCTAGGTCTGAAATCTTTTGTATCACCCTGCTCTCTTATTATCATGAAGTTTCTAAAAATTCTATTAACAATTTTAGAGAGTTGGAAGCACTGTAATGTGTGGGAATTGTGTGTAAACCCATCGGGATACTGAACATGTCTGATGGTAGTGGGTAAATGCACACGTGATACCAAGACAACTCTGTTGGGGTACCGAATAGGCCTGCTGGCAGTGAAGCAATGTTGGGTTCAAAGATCCTCAGGTATGTTTTTTTTAAATTGATCTGATGTCAGGATGCTTTTATCATAAATGGACAAATCTTGGACGAGATAGGAATACTAGAGTGGGTTAAATGATATCCCTGTCGAGGTTATAGATGCCTGCTAGTAGCAGTGGCCCTGTTAACGGTATTGGAGTTATCTGTATAAACATTGTTACCCATGTGATCGAAACAAGATGTCGGATTACAATTTTTGGACAAAACTTTATCCGATACTATGGTTGTGTTATTTTTTTCTGGGTTGATGTCAAAATGCTTATTCTATATTTTAATTGTTACTAATAACAATCTAATTCATCGGTTCCCTAATATAAAGTTCTGATGATGCAAAGATAATTGCTTCACCCAACATGTTGCCATTGTTGGCAGCCAATATTCATGTCAATTTTATCATTATAAAACATCATATTAATGGGATAAAATTTTATGTAACTGCCTCCTTCTGTTTGCAAATATTTATATCATCTTTTTGTTTTGAAAATATTTGTTTGATCAGCTATGTGTATGAGTTCATTTATCTATCGTTTCTCTTGTTCAATTTCATGACTGTAAGCATGAAATTAGAACAAACTCTTGTTTGAGGGAATCATACAGTTTGTGGAATTTTCTTTTTATAAATTGAATAACACCTAAGGGCATCTAATATTTCCAAGAACCTTAAAAGTTTATAAACCTATTGTATTATGGTTTAATCCCTTACCATAGTGCATGAGTTATCCACCTTGGGGTTATGCCTTAGGCATTCTATTCTTTGAGTACTTTGAATTTCACATTGCCATATCTATGAGCGCACATCAAACAAAACTTTGGTGTATTTTCTTAATTTGAATCCTACCCCTTGCAGTCATATCACAGTCTCGTCGTCCTAGTACAAGAATGATAGTCATACCTTCAAACATTACTCCTTAGTCCTGCTTAGCACATGCATGCATTCATTGTTTCAGGTGGTAAGTTTACGTTTTTGGGTTTGGAAGTCACTTGACAAAGTGGTTTTTAATTTTTCTTTGCCTCCTGGTTTACCTTTGAAACTATGGCTCCTGTAGTAGTGCATATCTGAATGGCCCTGAGGTTTTACACATTCGTGATTATATAGTAGAGTTCAAATCCGTAATTGTGTAACAAAGACATGGTTTTGTGGGGTGAATTCTGAGAAAATGGTTACGAATTTGGAAAAACCGCTAAAAACCCATTTCCAAAACGGGGTTGTTTACCTTCCACACGAGCAGTTTCTATAGAAACGAACCTATTTCAGAGGTATGCTTTGTTTTCTGAACAACAATTTCTCAGAAAAATCTATTTCGTTTGAGGAATTATTTTTCCCCTATCCTCTCTATGGATTTGAAATCCTACATAAAATGGCTAATTTCTATCAGATACATAACCTAAACCCACAATTAATTTTGTTCCATCATGGCCTCATATGAATTCTCTTGGTTTCACATTTTTCTAAAGCTGGGGATAGTTGGGAAAATTTTGTGCATAGAAATAGTTTTACCCTACCTGGAAATGTAACAGACTTACCTCTGCATTTCTATCAACCTCCCAGTCCCTCTCGATCAAACCCCACTATGGAAAACCTATATGTTAATCTACAAGAAATCCCTACGTCCATAGATCAAACCCTTATGGTTCTCTAGAAGCCATCCAAAGGCAAGAAACCAAGATGCAATTTTATTCCCAGGAAATTTTTAGAAGAGGTTTTGGACGATCTAAAGGATAAAATCCTTACCGTCCCTAATCCTGAGCCAATTTGGGTTGATTCAAATGAAATAACAGGGTAGGCAAGAGAGAACAACGAACTGAGAATGTGATCATTAAAACTTCAACAAACTTCAATACCATTATAAATTCAGACCTATTTGATGCCTCTCTATCAAATCTCTAAAATGGTAAATAGTTGTTTTTTTTTTATTTGATTATGTTTGAGAAATAATAGTTAGATTCATTTTCGATTTTATTGTTTTTTTGAGACTAGCTACAGAATCGAAAGACTATGTAGCCAAACTATTTAAATTACTCATTTGTATTATTATCTAAAATTCTGATTTCGTTTTATTATTTCAAGTAAACAGTAGATTATGGTGCTATGCTAAAGGAAATGAATCATGGGTCAAGCATTCAATAGATTAGTAATTTTCCATTTTGAAAAAACAATGTCATTAATATAAAAATAAAATAAAATTAAAGACTCCAACAAGAGTATCTTTTTTGTTACTCTATTTTTTTTAAACAAACTTATTTTCAGTGATCTTCCTCTATCTTGCATGATAGGAGGCAACAGATCCAAGACATGTTTAAATAGCTATGTTGCCTGGTGTTAGAGGCATGTTTTTCTGGACCTTAGAATGGACAAATAATTTTGGAAGTGATATGAGAAAACAGTTTGCTATTGGCTTTAGACCTGTGTAAACTGTGCAATGATTCTTTCATTGTATTATCCTATAATTTCTATGTTATGAAATGTTACTTGTGTTGATTTAGCTTTAGTCTTTTCTTCACATGATATTTTATATCATTGATTATCTCAATTTTGTCTATTATCTTTTGGTCTAGTTTGTACCTGTGATCGATCAACTATTTAGGTATTTTTGAGTTTACTCCTGATGTTAAATGGTTGATAACACCACTGCTCAAGATTGAGATTTATTTCATTCTCAACTATTGGATATCTTGAGGTCACAAGATATATAATTATTTATCTTTCTGTTGTTATAAATTCACTCCAAAATATGAAACACTTTCTTGAATTTCTTCAGGAAGTATTATGATTGTTTTTGTCATAGGTTTCCACTTAATACAAGACAAACATGAGCTCACACAACGCAGAGAGATGAACTTAGTTTATTATTGTTGATCAGCTACAGGTTAGTAGATGTATTGTTTTCTTTTTATTTAAAGTTGTTTATATATGAATGAACAATGATTGCATTATTTAGATGTTAATTAGATTTGTCTATTTTCATGATATTATTACAATCATATTCATTTAATATCCATTAGTTTAACATTAGAGAGAGTTATGTTCTTACTTAATATTGTTAGAAACTTTATCTCAAACATTTACTTTCGCAAGATTTTATTCAAATCTTGTAAACTATATATAATCATTGTACATCAACACTCTTAGTTGAACATTTGTAATTAATGTGATGATTTCTAGAATCGTATCTATAATCAATTTATTTCCTTTAGTGTTTTTAGGACCCTAGTTGGCTAACGGAGCCATAAAACCCGTTAGGTTAGATCATACCAAACGACTTGGGTTAAATAGACAACCCTGGTCTGAATCTATCCTTCCCATTGATGGTGTGTCATAAACGCCTGTCAACAGTTTGTTTTGGGAAACATTGTGTCCTACACTGAGTTCTAATACCCTTATACTAGGGCTAAGATGGAAAGTTCTGTAATAAATGTTATTAATCATTACCCTATAGATGCAACTTGGATCTAAGTTGTCTGACAGGACTAGTTAATGGGGTGAATCTCTCAGGTGATCTCGACATTTACTTGGAAGTTGGTTGGGGACGTGGTCGATTTCATACCTTATTGTTTAATAGATGAGAATCCTGGCATGAATATCAATGGCATCTTTGTGTATAGCGACTTTATGGCTTAACCGAACTCAGACGGGGTACTGTAGTAGTAATAAAGGTTGTGACTGGACTGGGTTCGTGTGGCACATGGACTCAGATTGTGTCCGGATTCGCTCTCCCTCCGACCAGAAAGGGTTCCCCATTATATTAATGATTGTCATTTATAGGTTCTTGACGCTTCTGATCCTACGCAACTGAATAAGAAGTTCTACATCAACTACATGTCACGATGCATTGATGCACTCTTTGACTTTATTAACTGAATTCACAACAATTTGCAAGAAAATTCAAATCTAAATACTATGCATGCTCCTTCAAACTAGAGAAATAGTCCTTTAGCTCAGTTCGGAGACAGATAAGGTTTCAGGTGAGCACCATTCACCCATCCTGGTCGCATCATACCATCCAGTTGTGCAAGTTTGACTGCTCCAAATGGTTAAATCTCCGTAACTATAAATGGCCCCAACCAATGCATGCGCAACTTTCTTGGATGTTTCTGGTATCGACTGTCATAAATTAGGACATTATCTCCTTGCGCAAATACTTTGGTCTTAATGTGTCTGTCATGCCAATATTCCTGCCTTTCTTTCTCAACTGTCTAATAGAAGTCTGTTAAAAGCTTAGTCTCTTCAAGTTCCTGTAAGTCCATGAGCCTCTGCACAACTGATTCATCCTCTGACATGTGTGTAATCTGTGCAATATACAAACTTGGAGTAATTAATTCTGCATGTACCACATCCTCTTTCCCATAAACTAGTTGAAATGGAGTGTACTTGTGGAGTTTCTTTATGGTTGTCATGTAAGCCCATATTAGTGTTGCAACTCTATCATCCCAATATTCTTTGTTTGCACAACAAACCTTCATTAATCCTCTCTCCAGAATATTGTTAAACGCTTCCATTGTTCCATTGGCTTGCAGATGGTAGGGACTACTTTTGTGATGTTGGATCAAGAAATTTGTTGTAATCTTTGCTATTGTACTACGGATAAAATGAGCTCCCTTATCACTGGTCAGACTCCTAGGACATCCAAACTGAGTGATAATATTTTCAAAAATGAACCTAGCAGCAATATTGGTCGAACAATCCTAAACAGTTGTTGCCTCAACCCAACATGTAAGGTATTCAGTTGTGGTAATAATGTACCTAGCCTTTGAATGCTTGGTTGTGGGGTTGATCGGCCCAATGAATTCAACCACCCACTTCTCAAATTCTTGTAAAGCTCAAGCTGGTTGAAGTGGAAATTAATCTCGTCATGATGGATTACCCACTCTTTGACAAACATGGCATGATCTATCATATGCCTTTACATCCTTTAAGAGTGTGGCCCACCATAATCCATCTTGGAGGACTTTTTGCGCAGTGGAATTTCATCCAACATGACCTCCTGCAACTCCACTGTGGAACTCCAACAATATGTATTGTCTTTCATGATCTAAGACACATCTCCTGAGGATACCACCAAATGAAATTTATGGGTTGCAGAGTACATTTATGGGCAACCCCTATACTTCAGAAGGTTGTGATGTCTTCTAGGTATTCTGGTATGGACTCAACCCAGAACAAATCTGCATATGGGAGTTGATCATCGACTACTCTGCCACTTTCCCCTAACTCTAATCTAGACATGTGATCAGGCCCTACGCTACATCTTCTAGGATTAATGATCACTTCAAAAGAAAATTTCTAAAACAATAGCAACCATTGACAAATTCTCCCTTCCAACATAGGTTTGTTAACTAGATATTTTAATGTAGAATGATTAGTAAAGAACTTAAAATGAGAGCCTAACAAATAATGTCTAAATTTATGCAAAGTGTAAATCATAGCTAAGCCCTCACTTTATGTCATTGTATAGTTGTGCTCATCTTGCGACAACTTCCTGCTAGAAAAATAGATAGGATGATCCATTGCTCCATCTCTTGGTTGTGCTAAGATGGCTCCCAAGGAAATACCTGATGCATATACGTGCACATGAAATTCATTTTCCTGGTTGGGAAATATCATAATAGGTGTTATGTTGAGATTTTCCTTCAGGATATTGAAGGCTTTATCAAACTTTGGGGTCCATTGGAACACTTTTGACTTATTTACTAGGTTCTCAAGAGGTGTAGTGATGTTTTCATATCTTTTGATAAACCGACGATAGTACCCTGTGTGCCCTAGCATGGAGTGCAACTGCTTAGCACTCGTAGCTGGAAACATGCTCAAAATAACCGCAACTTTGGCTGGCTCTACCAGTACTCCCTCTCGGCATACTATGTGGCCTAAGAAATTTCCATGTGGCACACTGAAGATAGATTTTCTGAGGTTCAACAATATCTGCAATTATCTACATCTGTCAAACATCAGATGTAGTAGTGCTATATGTTCCTTGAGCAGAATTTATATCATCCAATCATCCATATAAACTTCTATAAAAGTGTGAATAAATTCTCGGAAAGTTGCTATTACAATCCTAGAGAAAACTGCAGGGGCGTTCTTTAGGCCAAATGGCCTCACATTGTATGCAAATGACCCCCATTATGTTATGAATGTGGTCTTTGTTTTGTCCTCTTCATCAATCCTTACTTGGTGATACCCAGAAAATCCATTTGTAAATGAGTAGGATTCTTTCCCTGCAACCTATTCTAGCACCTCATCAGTAAGAGGTTTTGGGAAAGGGTCATGCGTACATGAACAGTTAAGGATTATGTAGTCTACACACACCCTAATGTCCTATGTGTCTTTCTTTATCTGGATGACTATTGGGCTAACCCATTCTGCTTCTTCCACTGCAAAAATAATTCATGCTTCCAGCATCTTATCTATTGTCGTCTTAACCTTCTCTTTCACCCTGGGGTTAAGGAGATATGGTATATGCCTCAGAAGCTTTGATCATGGTTTTAATTCAGTTTTCATCTCTCCCATAGCTCCTTTAATCCCTTTTAACTATGAAAAATATTTTGGGAACAAAGAAATTTGTTAGCTAGTTTGCAACAAACTATGTATTTATTAGCTAGTTTGCTCATCCTAGTAATCTCCCACCATAGCTATCTTAGGTTGGTATGTGGTCCCTATATTGACTTTGCACAACTTCAATGGGTGATTATAAGAACCAACACTCTCGATGGGTATGAAATTTTGGATCTCTCTGCTCCCTTCTATCTCCTTAATGGATAAGTTTCTCAATTATTCTAAATCATATGGGATTTCCAAATCCTTCTCAATGTTATAGCATTCTATAGGTCTCTTGTCCAAGTTTAGGTGAATATTAGACTAAATTTCTCGGCTATGCTTTGTGCATACCACTAGGTTTGATTTCTATTTACTAGTGTCTGTAAAAGGAATTATTTAATTCTTTGCAAGACTACTTTAATCTTAGGGTACTTACTTGTAAACGAGAATTCCTTGCAAAAGTGTTCTGCCAATGTTTGTCAGTCGTTGGTCTATCTTATGGTTTCTTCATGCGTGAAACAAGATTTTGGAATTGGACCTAGTGAATGGGAAAATACTTGAACCTAGAAGCGATATGGTATTTCCGCAACTTGCCACTATGTAAAAAATTGTTCAATATGTGATTTAGTATCAGACTATCCATTGAACAGTTGTGCAACTTGAAAATTCATCTGTATCTCTGGTTCCAACTACTCTTTATATTGAAATCTATATTTGATAGCTTGCTTCACATCGTTCCAATTTCCATCAAAGGCTTTGTGATTGGCCCACCATCTGGCAGGGGTTTCCTGGAGGGATAAATCCAACATTGAGATCCTTTGGTCCTCCACTACCTTTTCTTCCATTATGACTAGAAAACTGTCAATTCCTAAGGTACCATCATGTTACACCTCAAAATTACTCACTTCGCAAGTGTCACAAGTGTCATCATTAGTGTCGCAAGTGTCACATCTTGACCACAAGTGTATAAGTGTTGCTGACATCATACTGTCTTCTTGCCTATGTCATGCCTCCAATAACATGACAGGGACACTTAGGACACCTCAAAGATTAGTTGTGAAGAGGAGGAATCAGTCTACTAGAAATACAAGTCTCTTGCCATTGAGAGAACCACTAAAAATGAGTTTCAGAGAGGAGCGTTCCCCTATACACTGTCAGGGGGTGCTATAACACTCTGTCCACCCTTTTAGGAGAGCGTTATAACACTAGCGCTTGTTGTTCTTCTTTCAAGGAGTGTTATAACGCTCTGATGCACTTTTGGGAGGAGCGCTACCTATTCCAAGCGAAATTTTGTTTGTTGAGAAGATTGAGGGAAAGATCCTCTCAATATCTGAAGGTGGTTGGTTCTGAATCCTTGGTCAAGCCATGATCTTAGGTCAGATCCATAATTGGAGGAGGAAAATCCTCAACTTACCCCAAAGATATCTCAAGTAGTTGGGCCTCTCCAAGCCTATTTAAACAGCCCTTCTCATGGTGAAAAGGAAGGGAAAAAGTATTGTGAAGCATATAACCTATGATCTCATGAAGAATGTTTCTTTCGAAACATCAACATTCAGTGTGTGGACTGTTTGAGAAAGGGTTCGGATGAGGAAGGCTTGACGAAGCTGTTACACTCACATCTATGGCTATAAGCATTCTTCGTTGGTGTTCTCTTTAATATAATATGCTTGGCATGTTTCTTTCAAATCTATGTTCGATATCACATGAATTTGTCTCTAATAGATATGTCTATTTCGAACTAATCTCAATAGAGTAGGAAGTTGTTCGTACTTTTGTTTGTCTACAGGGCTTATCGAGGAGCGTAAGATTGGAGCTCAACTCGGACCGTGCAGGGACAAACACTGGTAAAAGGTACTTCTTTTCTCCTTCCTCCTCACACATTAGTTTATCTATATCTAAAATGAATTTAGTGTCCATGATAAGCATCTTCTGTCTTCGGAGTTAAGAGTCTAGCTCTCAAGAGGAGATCTACCTGTCCACAGGGAGATTTTCCTTCAACACATCATATATGGGTGTTTTCTGACCTCGGTTCCAACCCATCTAATTTCCTGACAATTGCACATCTTCTTGAAAATATTTCATATGAGCCTTGTTGCCAACTGTCAAATGCCTCCAACTTATTGATCCATCAATAGTAGGATTTATGTAGTCTTCTCTCATTCCTGTTGTTACAGTGTACAATTGATCTAAGTCTTCTCCCTCCATATTGCTTTCTATTGGCTCCATGTGTTGGGGGCCTACATATGGATCCAAGGGTTGAACTACTTTGATTATGTTTTCCTCAAATGCCATAGTGTATTTCTTTAGGTCAATCACTGCATAGTTTTTATAGGCTCAATCAATACCAAGTAGTGCAGGATAAGGTTCCTTATCCCCCATGATTTCAATCACCTCAAAATTAGCTACAGTCTTCACTCCTGCAAAATCTATTTATGCATTCTCCAGTCTTCCTATTAGGAAAATACAATATTGATTGACCATTCTTAGTTGGATTGGGGAATATGTCAACTGGGGTTTTCCTAAGGATTCCCAATTATTTTTACTAGTGTGTTAACATCAGATCCTAGATCTAACATAACATCCTTAATCTCAAACCCATCTAGTTGGGATACTAATCTAAACTCTTTTCCAGTTCGTACTTTCCTTCTCTGCACTCTCTGATTATTCTTCTCAGGAAGATTAGTCCTAATTTGTGTTTCTATAGATTCTTCATTCCCTAGAACTAGGTACAGTGCATTGCGCAAATTTTCTGTCAACTCGTTATTGCCAAGAATATCATAAAATAACTGAAATTAAAGGTTGACTACATTTTTTGGTTTCTCAGGTTGTCTCATCATGACTATAGGATTTATGGGTGTGGCGGGTGAAGCACAGACTTGCGCAATCTTAGGGTAAACGATGGGATGAGGGGGTTTCTCTTGCATGTTAGGGATAGGGATATTCTAAAATACTTGTATGGTGTTTTTAAAGAACATATTTTGTTTTAGAGGATCATACATGTCTTCCTTAGGCACTGCTTTCTGGATCTGAGGTAAATTATCAGCATCAACACCAGTCTTTTCCCCTCCTTGAGTGACAATATTAAGGTTGGGAAATTGTCCCCTAATAACTCTCTTTATCTCTAAACTGATGAGGTTAGTTCCTCATTGACATACCTGATCTTCCCAGTTTGCAATTAGTTATGGGCAGTATTTAGTTATGTGCCCATTGGTTCATCAGTGAGAGAACCATGGTCGCCTCGTCAGTCACTAGCCATGTGGCCTTGCTCATCACAGTTGTAGCATCTACTTGGTCCTCTTCCCCTGGTTCTTCCTCCTATGAATTCTCCTCTGTCTCCACCTCCTCGACCTCTTCCCAGTCCCTAAGGGATTTCATTCACCCTGAATGTTGTTCAGTCCATATTGTTTGCAAGTGCATCCAATGCTCTACACTGGTCGGTAGTATGTGTGGTAGATGTGAAAAACTCACAATGTACAATATTCGGTACTGTTGAATACTTCTGAATAATGGGGCATTATCTTGGCCCATGCCCATGGATTTGAAAAATATCACAATACTCAATTGTTGGCATTGCTTGATTACCTTGAAAAGCATGATATAGGGCGGGTTTATGGAAAGGTAAATTCGCAAATACTTGTGCAAATCCTCCCATGGTCTTGGTGAGGGTCCCATCGGATTCTAAGGAGGTCCCATTCCCCTCATTCGTGGATATTCGTTCACCAGATGTACACCAGACCTACGGTCGTCTTGGTCTAGGTATCATCAATTCTTGAATCTTTTCTGTAAGCATTGATATTTGCCCTTGTAATTGCACCAAATTTGCATCTGCATCTGTTGGGGGTTTGGTCACTCTCAGGCTCCCTAGATATCTTGCCATGGATTCAATCTTCATTGATTGTTCCAAGGCATCTGTCAGAGTGGCTATTTGTTGTTGTGTTGACAAAATCCATGTCATAGGTAGTAATCCTTGACTATACCATTATCTTTGTTGTTCCTCATGAATTGGATGCACTAACCTCCCTATAGCATCTTTAAACTTCTGGATATATTCCCAGGCTTATTGACCTTCCCTTTGTTGAATCTCGTGCAACTCAAAAAGAGATTGTTGTTCTGACTGGGGTAGCTTAAAATCCGCTATGAATGTTGTGTTATCACCAGAAGTCACCTATGGATTGCAACAGAGGTAAGCCCAATACCCATCAGCTTATATGTCACAGTTAATGGATTTAAAGAGGTCAAATGGGGAAGACTTGAGAGAATATCATTTTAACTCAGAAAATCGGGGCAGTATGCACAAGAAAATGAGGTCCTGATCAACTTTAGCCAGTAAGTTGTAGTAAGGATGAGCAGGGGGAAGAAACGGAGGAGAAGATGTAATGGTCTGCTCTAGACATCAGGTCTTCCAGTAGCCTAAGGAGGAAAAAATCTGAAAACAAGATCCTCTTGAATTTGAAGTTTCAGGAAACTGAAAATGTTATAACTTCACTACAATCAAACATTCATTACAACACAAACACCACAATCCATGTAAATCCTTCGATCATGAACATTCAATATCAGATGCAAGTAAGATGGAAATAGAAGTTGACTTTCATTAAACAATAAGTCTCATATCAAGTTCCATAACCAGAGAACCAGGGCTTCATTAAAACATTACAATATGGGAGCTTAGCTCAACCATCAACCTTAACAAAATAAAAAAACTGAGTATTTATACTCAGAACAACTTGGCACCACCAGGAGTGTGACTTGGCTATAGCAATCAAAGCTTTACATATGTATCTTTTTCTATCAGGCTGCACTTGCATTCTTCTGTCAGACGTGAGCTCAGATCAGTATGGGCTTTGCAAGAGTATTCGTTGATAGAGGAACTTTGGGTTGACTATCTACCTCCAAGGCCAATCCTTCCATGCTTTCCATTTATGGGGTGAGACGAGGTTTCAACCACCTCCCCCATTTTCATTAACTACTTTCATCGGGATCGGGACGAGGTATAACACCCATGAATGCTCTAGGTGATGCTCAAGACTCCTTCAAGTCAATTCCAATGCCCTGAGACCATGTAGATATTATTTTGTGAACAATACGGGCGCTCTCGTCCTTGGCACAACTCCTTTTCATCGCTCCATGTGACCTCAGGTCATGAACTGGGGCTCCTATGTGAAATTTTGGGATTTCGGATTTCGGGAGTATTCACTCCACTTGATTCCAAATTCCTTGATGCTTGATCTTGTGAAATGGCCTGCCCAGATCGACGGTCGAACTTGATTTGAACTTAAGGGCCTAAATTCTTGCTCAAAAACCACATCCACCTACCACTCGATTTATTTATGGCTATGTATTCCACATGACCATGGGTTGTGATCATTGGCCCAAATCCCATGCGTTTCACGATTTTGCGTTTCATAATTTTGCATTTCGGGAACTTGCGCCATGCTCCATGTTGAAACCTCCAACTTGCGAAATCGTAACTTCTCAAATCTGGGGCCATGCACTCCTTTGAATCGAACGACCCAGATAAATATCGACATTTCAGGATTTCAAACCTTCGGCACTTTGAGACTCAGACCTTCATCATTTCAGGACTCGGTAGATCCGTGCATTCCTCACTTCATCCTTCCCGAAATGACTTTCCCCGTGGTTCGGATCTGGTGCCACACATCTGTTAGGACCACACAATGTACCTTTTTGCCCATACTTTTTGCCACTATTACACTCTGGTTCACTCACATTTAAACCCATATTATCACTTATCTTATCTTGCCAAAGGTATACAACGTCTCTTCTCTTTACTATACGTTTAATCTGTTTTGCATATAATTTCACATTACTCTCGTACTTAACCATTGATTAGAAATGTATAAGTGTTGAAACAGTTCAAACTGCAGATTAGCATTTGAGGCCTGTTGCTGAAACAACAATTCATAGAAGCTGTTACACAGTCCATGGTCGATGATGCTGAAACACAGAATTTGTTACACAGTCCATGGTCGATGATGCTGAAACACAGAAGTTGTTACACAGTCCATGGCCGACGATGCTGAAACACAGAAGCTGTTGCACAGTCTATGGTCGATGATGCTGAAACACAGAAGCGGTTACACAGTCTACGGTCAATGATGTTGAAACACAAAGGAAACCGTTACACAACCCGTGGTGAACAACAACTCACACAGATTGACTACAACAGCCGCACCATGAGCCAAGCATCAACCATCGTTGCTACCTGAGAAGTGTTGAATAGTCAGAGCACAAATCTCGTGGCTGAAACAACCCGTGATTTGCGATGCTGAAGCAACATGCAACAACAACAACGAGAAAGAACTGTTACTCCAGCCATAACAACAACACCTCATTCAGCACTTGTAATAGCATTCTGTTGTGAGAGACTAGGACATCCTATTCCTGTTTAGAAAGTTGATCTGACTAAGAATAGGACTCAGATATACATCTGTAATTTTTTATCGATTGTATCAAAGGGATTCCCTCTTTAAATAAGAGGAAATCATCATTCGAGAGGATCCCCAGTTTATGTATTAAGAAAGATTCAGAGAGAGGGGCATACTTGATTTTCAGATTGTAATATGATACATTGATAGATAAATAGAAGACTGTTTTGAGCATCCTTCTCTAGCTTTTTCGTCTCAGGGGAATCTTGCGAGAAGGGAGGGCCCACCTTCTTCACAAGATTCACCTGTTAGTTTTATAGTGTGTTAGTGTAATTTCTATTTATGCCTTGATTAACTTTTGTCTTGTTGAAACACTACTTTTTATGAATTTTGCTTTGCTGAAACACTACTGAACTTTGTCTTGTTAGGAACTTTGCTTTAGTGAATGTTACATTATTTTTACAAAGTTAAAAATCATTTTAATTAGAAATCTTGTGTAATGATTTTATGAAGTGTGCTAATCAGAGACTGGGCTAAGGGTTCCTGCTTAATGGAATGGATTAAAGGGTCCTGTTCTCTGTAGAATTAGTTAGCTTTCAATTATTTTCACAAGTGTGCTAATCAGAGACTGGGCTAAGGGTTCTTGCTTAATGGAAGGGATTAAAGGGTCCTGTTCTCTGTAGAATTAGTTAGCTTTCAGTTATTTTCACAAGTGTGCTAATCAGAGACTGGGCTAAGGGTTCCTGCTTAATGGAAGGGATTAAAGGGTCCTATTCTCTGTAGAATTAGTTAGCTTTCAGTTATTTTCACAAGTGTGCTAATCAGAGACTGGGTTAAAGGTTCCTACTTAAAGGAAGGAATTAAAGGGTCCTGTTCTCTGTTAGATAGAGTTAGCCTCCTATGCATTAATGAGTTCATAAAAGTGTGTTCTTCATAAATAAAGTGTTGAAGTTCCTTCTCAGGAATAGGGTCCTGTTCTCTAGTTACATAATAGTTGTTCTTTCCTGTTGCAGTTGTATTTTAATGTAATCCATGATTCTTTAGATTAATCATCTCTTTAAGCTCTGCAATAAGTAGTTTTATTTTCTGTAATTCAAGCTATAACTTCAGTTCATTCAAGGC
>CBVK0103902560.1:0-10749 GCA_900067695.1 Picea abies | reverse complement strand
AATTAACCATATTTGTAAACTTACTATAAGTTACAAAAAAATGTAAGTTGCCTCCAATAAGGATTTAATGAGGTGTAAGAAGAGATTTTTAGGGAATTAACCATATTTGTAAACTTACTATAAGTTACAAAAAAATGTAAGTTGCCTCCAATAAGGATTTAATGAGAGGAGATTTTTAGGGAATGGATGATTCCATTTAACTCATTAAAGAGATAATACCAAGTTTTTACAATTAACCATATTTGTAAACTTACTATAAGTTACAAAATAATGTAAGTTGCCTCCAATAAGGATTTAATGAGGTGTAAGAGGAGATTTTTGGGGAATGGATGATCCCATTTAACTCATTTTATTGATTTTAAAGGCAAAGACTATAATTCATGAAACTTTTGTTTAATAAGTAGATTTGCAAAAAAATATTTGAAGTTTACAAGATATTTTAGCTAAAAAGAATCATTACTTAAATATTGTTCAGCCAGATTTTAGGTGTTTCTTGCTTATAGATTTTTCAATAATTCCAGGTTACACTTATACATATAGTTTTGTTTATTTAATGATTATGATGGTTAAGAAAATTGTCTCAGGGCTTGGATTTAGGCCAATTTGCTACTACATAGACTTTAACTTGGAAGATTGTTGTTCTTGATTTGGATTCATAAGAGTTAAATTTACTATCAACAAACCTATTTCCTTTGATCTTGGGTTAGTGAATACTTTATAAATCATGTTTTGGCTAGGGTAATCAAATAAGGTGTTATAATAACATTCACCCCATAGATAAATCAAACAAATAAATATACCCACACTCATAATTGTAAATGTTGTTAAACTTATACTTTATTTTGTAACAATATTCATCCTACTAGCTAGTTTTGACTTGATTGGGTTATTTGTTGTTTGTTCGCTGATCATTGTGTATAATCCATGTGTATACCTTCCTCAATGTTGAGAAGTTATGGAGTTTTTTTGTGTGTGCCAAGTTCTTAAAGGTGAGAGAGAATAAGAAAAAACTGTGTGATTTTTATCAAGTTTGTAACCACAACCCTCACCCTTGATTTGGTGCAAACGACCAATGTGTGCATCTTATATGTTTTGATTCAACTCAATCACTATGATAGAAACTCATTTTAAAATTTTAATTTAATTTTGATGAGCCAAGTAAAAGAAAAGTGAAGAGAGGAGAGCTCATTGAATAAAATCAAAAGCTCATTGAGGAAAATCAAGTTTAATTGAAATTAAATTCCTTTCAATAAGCATACATGATAGCATGCGCCACATCCTTTTCCTTTCCTATATATTTTTATACCACTCCACCACTCATGAGATTTGTTGCAAAGGGCCATCTTATCCACATGTCCTTGCAACATTATTGAAGAACAAACAAACACACACGTGTGACCACCACATCTCTATGTAATTTTAATACTTATTTTCTGCCCCCATGGATCTTTCATGCATCAGAGTACGAAAATGTTCAAATAGTCTTTGGATTGCCAACTTTCCCAACATAATGATCCATGAAACAACATAAAGATCAATAATAGTAGTGTAACTACATATTGAAAATGATCAATTTTGGATTTGAAAACTCCATTGCTTTGTTTCCCATCACTTAAAATAGAACTTATCAACTAATTTTAGGAAAGAAAAAAAGGGTATTGAACTCGTTGCTCAATGAAACTTTTAAGGATAAATCATATTAATCACATTTTTTTTGAAAACAAATCTTGAAAAGAGTAGAGACAAGAAAATCACATTCTTCTTTGATGGACATATTGAATTTTCTTATAAGTTGCCTCAAATTTATGGAATTTATTGTTTTAAGCAACAAGAATTCAACGTTCACCTTTTTATAATGGCGAGCTTTGTTAAAGAATAACTTACCAATAACACAACATGGATGTGCATATATCCCAAGTTAGGATTCATTAGATTTTAAAAAAATGGTCTAATTCATGGAGTGGGCAATCCCTGAATCATTCAATATAATTCATAATCTAGGAATTAGAAAATTTGGTCAAAGACATGGGAATTGACATTTTCAATAATTTATAATGAATAAATGAAACTTCTCACCAATATCGGAAATGGAAATATGCACTTGAAAATGTTTATGAATATATAGATATGGAGTGGTGATTGTTGGGTTGTGTTGTTGACTCTCTCTATCACTGTGTAGTGATCCTTAACCCTTAGACTTGAATCACAAACAAGGTATTCAAAGAATATAAATGTAGAAAAATAGTCACAAGAGACAAATAAGATGAAATATGTGAAATATACCCTTGTATTAATTATTATTAGAAAAAGAAAGCAATCTTCTCTTGCCTCTTAATGTAGGGAGACCACTCATTGAGAAAAGCTCCATTTATAGTGATGCTCGACAAAAACATTCCATAGTATTTTATCTTTATAAATAGATTATCAATAGAAAAACTGTAGCTACTTGTGGTTACATCATTAATGAGTACCAACTACCTAGTGGACCTTATTTGATAAAGATGACTTTTTTTTCATCAAATAATTATCCACTTTATCTAACGGGTCTTATTGAAAGAAGATATTGCATAAATTAATTGACTAATTCCTAAGTACCCTAAAGTAGGGAGGTTAGGGTAGGACCCTAACATGCCCTCCCTCTTCAAAGCCAATGTTTTCCTCAAGTCTTGAGGTGTGGAAATTGTTCTAAAATCATCACCGGTTCCCATGTGGCATCTTCTGGTTGCATATCTTTCCGCTAGATCAGTGCTTTTTGGATAATGTGCTAGTTCAATCGATGCTCTATGGTAGCCAATATTACTTTCGGCTAGATCCAAATGGACCCTTCCTCATCAATTTATGGAAATCTAGTTTCCACCTTACAATATGATCCCACTACCTTTCTCAAACAAGACACAGGAAATATTGGATGAATCTTGGAGTGGTTTGGAAGTGCCAGTTTGCAGGCAACTTGTCCTATGTGATGGATGACTTATAGGGTCCATAGAACTTTGGTGCTCATTTCTAGTGGACTTTATCTTTGAGGGATGTTTTTTTATAGGGTTGAAGGTGAAGAAACATATGATCCCATTTTGCAAAAAAATGCTTCAAGCGATGCTAGTAAGCCTATTGCTTCATTCTATTTTGAGACAAAACCAAATTGTCCTTAAGTGTGTGAAGAATGGTTTATCTGGTGTGAAGTGTGGATCCAATCCATGGAGCTTGGAGGTGCTTCATAAATATAAGGTCACTGTCAAGATTTTTTGAACATAGATATCTTCATACCGTGACATTTTGATAGCACCATGGTAAGTGGTATAATATCACCATTTTGCAAGGGGTAGCCACTATGCCCATTTGTGCGACCTTTCTAAAGCAAAGCATCGCAAATAGGTTTCTAAGCACATGTTGACTACTTCTATTTGACCATTTGTTTGGGGATGATACACAATGCTCATTTTGAATTAGGTACCTTGAATTTTAAACAACTCCTGCCAAAATTTGCTAGTGAATGTGGCATCCCTTTCTAACACAATGGAAGTGGGCATGCCATGTAACTTAAAAATATAATCCTTGAAGACTTGGGCAACCATGGAAGGTGTAAATGGGTCTAATAAGGAACAAAAATGAGCATATTTGGAAAGAGGATCAACTACCACTATGATCACTAATTTTTTACTCGATTTCAAAAGACCTACTGCAAAATCCATAGATATATCAATCTATCATCCTTGTTTATTTGAAAAGAGTCACATGCCGCTATAAAAGCATTGATGCATGTTTTCTTGCCTTCCCAAAAGGAGGAACACTTAGCTCATTCATAGGTTTTATGAAAGCTAGAGTGACCCACAATAGTTGATGAATGCAACTCCTATAAGACCCTTTGTTTGAAGGCATACTTGCTTACTAGAACTGTAATACCCCAAGACCAAGCCCTAGTTGAATTGTAAATATGTTTTATAGGCTGCTGAGCCAAGTGATTATAAGATAAGAGGCTTATGTGATGATTAGGCCGGAGAGCCTAGATGCTAAAGGCTAGCGAGTCTAATTTTGTATATGTAAACACTCATATCATTAATATAATACATCGTTCCGTGTAGACTGACCATGATAAAAGAGTATGGGGGAATAAACTCCACTAGGAAGGGAAAGGGAGGGGCTAAGATTCTATAGGAAAATGGGGGCTAAGTTAGAGGGCTTATCTCCAAGGGAATATTATAATATTATTCCTTAATACTATGGCGAGGATAATTATTTTATCCTAAGTTCTTATGGGAGGGTGAATGAATCACAAGTGGAGAGAAACGAGCTCCAAGAGAGCCATGTGTCATCAAGGGCACATGAAAATATATGTGGGGAAAATAGTCTGTTTTCCCATCTTTTCCCATTCACGAGTGCACTCTCTCAACCATTCACGCAACCATCCATTTCCTCCAGGAGTCGAACTCTACATCATTCATGCACCTCTAGAACCTTCGTGCACTCCTAAAGCTACCCATACTTTCCTGTTATCAGTGGTAACCCATATCCCTCCCGGAATACACAACACACCTGTACTGACCTGAGTCAGTGTTGTACCTTTATGTTGTGAGAAACACCTGTTCCATACCCATTTTCTGTTGCTTCCTTCACCTGAGCCTATAACTGGTTGAATTAAGATTTGGATTGAAGAAATAAGTTGTCAAGACCGTGGGTTTGAAGAGGCGGGTTATCAAGCCTGTGGGTTGAAGAAGTAGGTTGTTAGGCCTGTGATAAACTCTCTCTAAATGAGATAATTGTTGGGAAAGTGATTTCCTAAGAGAGCCCAACTGCAACTATAGTGCTCTAAGAATTCATGTTCGACCTGTTGCTGAAGCCCTGGAAGGGAAGTGGGGCAAGCGAAGGAATGTTGAGTAGAGAAGGGGCACACTTCTTGGGATGGGACATGCATGTGGGGAATGAGAGGCTATAGGATGTTAGTTTGAGTTGGCTCCTGGAAGGAGTTCCTTCCTATTGTTTGATTTGTCTCAGCCTAGCCTAGGAAACCCTTTACTTGGGTGAAGTTTAGTCCCAGCTCGGGGGTGACCCACTGCTGAGAGTGATGAGTAGTGTGGTATAAGGATGGGAGTATCGTGGAAGGTCTGCACACAATTGGTGGTCTTCTATAAAAATATAAGTATTAATTATGTGTTTAGTCGCATGCTGTCTATTTGTACATGTTTTTATATTTATGATTATTTCCTATGTATGCTGTCTATTTGTACATGTTTTTATATTTATGATTATTTCCTATGTATGCTGTATGTATAGACTTACTGTTATTTCCGCATGAATCTATGTATTAGAAGAATGTATTTGTCTACTTTAAGTTTTATATACATGAAGTTCTGCAAGAGTTTATGTGTGGCATAGCCCAATAGGTATAATCCTGGGTTTGTTACAATCTGGTATCAGAGCTCCGATTTTCAACACAGAGACTGGATTGGGCCGTGTAAGTGGAAATTGAAGAAAAAGTTTCAGAGTGAATTGTTGTCGAAATGGACAAAATTTGAGTTTCAGAGCATCCATGAGTGCGAAGAGGGTTCTAAGAGAACACCTTAACTATGTTCAGAAGCTTAGAAGGTATAACAGTTTGAGAAATCCAATAGAGGAAATAAAACCACAGTAACTGTGGTTTTAGGCCACAAAGTTTAGATTTGGGCAGTTAGATCTGTTCGGGAGAAGGCATATTCTTCACAGTCATTATATCTGGGAAAGAAGTGCAGCGGTTAACCTCTAATCCTTTGGAGTTTGTTGCTTCGACAATTTTTAAGATTTTGACAAAAGGAGGAAAAACCCCTGAAGCTCCAAAGTATCGGAGTGGATATAAACTGTAGATCATTTGGGAGAAGGTGGACCATTGTATTCCTCGAGAGGTTTGACAATTCAATGTTCGGGGAAATCTAATTGTGATTGTGCAGAGTGGAGTTTTCCCTGAAGTCCTGAAATCCAGAACCAATCTGAACCATCCATTATCGAAGACATGTGTCCGGAGATTAACAAGTGTTAGAAATTTCAGCGTCCGATAGTTAGGGGGTGGGGTGGTGTTCAACATCAAAATCCTATGAATACTGAAGTTTCGAAGTCCTGAAGTTCCAAAGTCCCAAAGCTCCAAGGAACACCTATTCAAAAGTTCAACATTCTGGTGTTTTGATGTGCTATGGCGTGGGATTCTTCAAAGTCCCGAAGTCCTGAAATTTGAGGCTCTTACGATAGGGAGTTCATAAACTCGACGATCGAGAGTTTTAAAGTGTGTATATGAGAATTGTTCTGATGTCCCAGAGCCTCGAATTACTGAAGCTCTAGGAAACGACTGTTCGAAATTTCAACATTAGGGAGTTATCAAGTATGTGGGTGTAAAATATTACAAAGACTAAAGTGTCGAAGTCCTGGAATGACTAAATGAAGTGACATGATGATGTCACTTGGAGTGAGGTGGACCTGTTTGGAAGTTTGACGTTCAAGAGTTTTGAAGGATGTTGTAGAAGAAACCTCTGAAGCCTGAAGTTCGAAAGTCACAAAGAACCAGAGTGACGTGACCTGATGACGTGACCTAGGGTGACGTGGACACACTTGATGCTTGCCACGTGTCATCACGTTTCATGATTTTCAAAGACCTTCTATGCCAATTAGAACTTAACATGTGTGAACCATCAGATGGGGCCACGTGTCATCTCCATACTTCCTCTACGTATCATCCCTGGTGCGTGATTGTTGTTGAGACTCCAAAATTTCAAAGGCTTGGAATTCAGGGGAATTGGAGTATGCAGTTGTAAAAACCTATGAAGTGCAAATCCCCAAAGAGCTTCACCGGGTGTTCACTAGTTCAGAGTTAAGAGGAAACATGGTATGATGAAGGTAAAACCTCTGAAGCCCAAAGCATCAAAGTGCTAGAGTAATGAAATTCCAAAGTGCCAACCCGAGAATTCAGAAATTCAGCGTTCAGGGAAATGTGTGTATATTGACGCAAGAACCTTTGAAGCACGAAACTCCAGAGAGCTTCTCGAGGAAATTTCTAGTTTGGAATTTGGAGGGAATGATGTGTGGAGGTTTTGGAACTTTCGAAGCCTGAATTTCCGAAGTTCTGAAGCTCCGAAGTAGCAGAGCCCCGAAGCTCTGAAGGTGTACTGTGCAAGGATTTTCCAATTCGATGTTCAGGAGAAATAAGGCATGAGGTAGTAAGAGCCTCTGAAGCTCAAAGTTTTGAAGCCCTAAAGCCCCGAAGCTCCAGATAACAACATATCAGATAAGTGCTTGGACATAGCCCTTGGTCATATGAGACATTGGTCGAGATAAAAGAGGGCTAATGCCGAATTTTTGTTTTCAAAGACAAATTGTTCAAATATTCATAACTTCCTGCTCAAAACTCAGAATTGAGGAAGGGAGTAGTCATTGGAAATATCTTAGACAGTAGAACATAAATGTTCACCCAGAAATTTGAGCTGAGCATTTAGTTTCTCAAAAAATCAAAAGAAAGGAATATTATATATTATTTGAACCAAAATAGTTCATATTTTCATGAAATTGTTGAGTTAGTTAGCCTGAAAAAGTTTCGTTGGTTGCACATTTTTCAGAATTAACAACAACTAGATCAAATCAGGATCAACACAAAGTGTAAAGAGATGGAAGAGATACAAGGGGCTTACGACTAGGAATATGAGATCAGAGGGATGGGTGTCCTTTTGGGTATTTAAGGAACAAAATCCAATGGTCATGGAGAAGGAAAGGATGAAAACATGAATATGGTAGAGGCCACTAAAAAATTGCAGAAAGATGTCCAAACTCACAAGGATGATAATGAAAGGATTATGAAATCCAAGGAGAAGTAAGAGGAATTCAACATGAATTTAATGTAGAGCTTGGACAAAATTGAGAAGTAATTGGATAAGGAGAATGGCTCATGCAAATTAGGAAGTCATAGGTCTCCCGAGGAGAAAGGAAGATCAAGGAGTGTTAGCAGACATCACCATCTCTCCCCAAGGAATTCCAATAAGAGAGCACATAGCAGCTCAAGTTCATCTCCTGTCAGGAATCATAAGAAGAGGTATGGGGTGGATGAACTGCGAGGAGAAATGGACAAGATCAAACCTCCTACATTTGATGGTGAGCAGAAGAAGGATGAAGATGTGGAGACATGGATGCTAGGAATGAGAAAATATTTTCAATTGCATAATTATTCTTCACATGCAGAAGGAAGAATTGCTATCTACCATCTCAAGGGAAAGTCATCCATGTGGTGGGATCACCTTGTGCAGGTGCATCACATTAAAGAGAAAAATGTTGCTTGGAAAAAATTCAAGAAGTATTTTGAAAATAAATACTTGGCTAAGAGATATTATGATAATAAAATAAAAGAGTTCTTGAACTAAAGCTTGGAAGTATGATCATTGATGAATATGAAAGAAGGTTTTTGTAACTGTTGAAGTATGTCTCCTTCATCACGGATTAGAAAGTTAAGATTCAGAGGTATTTGAGTGGGCTTCCATCTTTCAACAGTGATAAGATTCAATATTATGATCCCAAAACATTGGAAGAGACCATAAGGTGAGATAAATGCCTATATGATCAACATAAAGGAAAGCCAACTTTCCAAAAAGCTTGGGAAGACAAGAAGAAGTTCAAGATGGAATAGAGGAAGAACGGGAATACGCCACCATTCTTAATAAATAGTCCTCAGGAACAACCAACTTCTAGAGAGCCCAGAACATCTGAGACAGATGGGCAAAAGCCAAGGCAGTCACCGATTCAATGTTGGGCTTGTCAAGGAAATCATATGTATAGAGATTGTCCTCACAGAAGTGAAAAAGTGAGAGCTGTTCACAATAAACAACAAGTTGAAACAGTGGAGGACATGGGAATAAATGTACCAAGGATCTATGTAGCCCTGGACAACAAGCAAGCAGACTTTCAATCACACATGATTGAAGTGGAAGGTATGATAAAAAACCAAACCATTGCAATTTTAATTGATTCAGGAGCTAGTCATAGTTATATAGATCCTAAGATGGTGGAAAGATTTGATTTTCCAAGAAGAAAGCATGGACTATATTGGTTGGTGCAGCTGGATACTGTAGCCAAAAGAAAGGTTAATTAGATGATTAAGTCATGCCCAGTGGACATGAATGGACTGAGCACCAGGGCAGATTTGAACATCTTGCCTTTAGGTTCCTATGAATGTATTATTTGTATGGATTGGTTGGACCAAAACCATGATACCCTAGATTGTTATAATAAAGCATTTAATTACTAGGATGAAGAAGGGAACCTAAGGACAGTGCAGGGAAATCCCAGGGAAAAATCTGTCAGAGAAATTTCAACATTGCAACTGAAGAAAAGTTATAGAAAGGGTGTCAAATATTTGTAGCTCATATGGAAGAAACACCTAAGGATAAGGTGTCAAATATTGAAGATTATGTAGTCCTACAAGAGTTTGAGGATGTATTTAAATAAATACTAGGATTACCCCCTAAAAGAGTTTGATTTCTCTATAAATATGATGCCCGGAGCAACTCCAATATCCAAGACCCCTTACAGGATGAGTACACCATAATTAAAGGAGTTTCAAATGCAATTTGAAGAGCTTCTGAAGAAGGGGTATATATGCCCAAGTGTGTCACCTTGGGGTGCTCTAGTATTATTTGTGAAGAAGAAGGATGGAACATTGAGACTTTGTATCGACTTCAGGAAGTTGAACAAAGTAACTATAAAGAATAAGTATCATTTTCCAAGGATCGATGACCTCTTTGATCAATTGAAGAGTGAAAAAACATTCTCCAAGATTGATCTCAGGTCAGGTTATCATCAGGTAAGAATTAAAGATGAAGACATTAGCATGACTACTTTCAGAACAAGGTATGGTCGTTATGAGTTCACAGTGGTGCCATTTGGGTTACCAAATGCACAAATTGTCTTCATGTGTTTAATGAATTGTATTTTTAGAGAATACTTAGATAAGTTTGTCATTATCTTTTTGGATGACATTCTTATATATTCCAAGTTGGAAGAAGAGTATGAGAACAAATTGAAGATGGTATTGCAAGTATTAAGGGAGCATCAATTGTATGCCAAATTGAGAAAGTGCTCATTTGATTAGAACCAAATTCATTATTTGGGGCATATCATATCTGAGGAAGGGATAATAGTGGATCCTGAAAACATTGAGGCCATTAGAGGATAGTCAACGCCTAAGAATGTGATAGAAGTCAGATCCTTCATGGGATTTGTAGGCTACTACAGAAGATTTATTGCATGATTCTCAAAGATTGCACACCCGATCACTTCCTTGCAAAATAAGGGAGTGAAGTTTCTATGGACATTGGAGTGTGAAAAGAGTTTCCAGCACTTGAAGCAATTATTAACAAGTGCTCTAATACTAAGGATTTTTTATCCAAATGAAGACTTCATTGTATGCGTGCTCTAATACTAAGGATTTTTTATCCAAATGAAGACTTCATTGTATGCGCTGATGCATGTAATGAAGGACTTGGTGGAGTCCTTAGTCAAAATGGGTATGTTGTATTCTATGAATCAAGGAAGTTGAAGGAACATGAAAGACATTATGCCACTCATGATTTGGAGTTGGCAGCCATAGTGCATGCCTTGAAGAAGTGGAGGCACTATCTCATGGGAAAGAGGTTTGAGCTAAGGATAGACCATAATGGTCTGAAATATTTGTTTGATCAACCAACTTTGAATGCTAGGAAGAGCAGATGGTTGGAATTCCTCTGTGAGTATGACTTTGATATTAAGCAC
>CBVK0103902427.1:371-14975 GCA_900067695.1 Picea abies | reverse complement strand
CCTCGGCAATGGCGCCAAAAGATGTTATCCCTAAGTTGTCCCTGAATGCTAGGGGGCAAGCTATGGCACCCCAGTTATTGCAATGGTTTTTGTGTATATCAAGGTTGAATAAAATTTGGTTTGAGGAACAAGCAGTGGGTGAGTCAAGATTTGAAAGGTATGAAAGTGCTCTTAAAATCAAAATATCAACAACATTTTATTTAGTCAAAAGCCATTCACAATGATGGATAAGATAAATAGGCAAAATAGAAAAAGTTCAAGACACAATGCAAGCTAACAATCTGTCTGCTTGCAAAAAGAAGATTTCCAGGTCTAAAATAATATTTCAAACTTGAAACTAATATATGAATGTAATCCCTCAAAACAGGTGATATGTCAGTAAATAATTCACTGGAACCATAGCTGGAAAGAGGAGAAATCAATGCTTTGCCTGACTTTAATTACATTCAAATAAGACAAATAAAGATGAAAAACATAGGTAAACGATCAAATCATCAATATGTTTGATTCATTTGAGTGTAAAATATTACAGGATTTATGCTCTTACAAGTATATACCAATGTATTCTCTCTACTCCAGGAACTGACCCCCATCCCATTCAAGATCTTTGCACCTTACATTTATAGATATGTGGATTAGTTTCAAACAGTTTCCAGATCCCTTTAGAAGGGATTCGAATCTAGTCTTCAAATGATTCAATGTTGCTATCATGCCTTCGATCTGGGAGCAATCTGGTTGTTGATCTTCTGCCTGAGAATCTGGGATGTTGGGATCGAATGCCAAAATTCTGCCTGTTATTGCTCTACAACCAATAATTCGACTGCCAAGAAACCTGGAAATAACCCTTTGACCAAGATCCTCTGCTGCCAGGTGCCCTGAAGATGCTCGATTTATTGCTTTCAAAGATGCTTCCTCCAACAGTTTCAACATAACATCACCTTTGAAATCTTCTTATGTTGCCCTTTGAAATGATGAACTGCTTTTCAAAAATAGAATTTGTAGAAATTTTGACATATTGCAAGCTATATCGATTCTAAGAAAATCATTCTTCAAAGGAAATCGATACATAACCTGCTCTGTTTAATACTCTGCCATATGTGCTCTGCTATCTGTTTTAAGCTTCTATTTGACAATTAAAATCCTTCTCAATTTCCTTAATATACCAAAGAAAGTTGATATGTGTCCATTGGAATAAGAGATATACTCTTCCAGGTCTCTAGGACTTAGACAACAACACAAATCACCTGTGCAATTGGATCTCATGGTACTTGGTCGTTATGTAATAATTGTTAGCGCACTTGAATCAAATATGAGTGTTCGTGTTTCCCTTCGAGAACCTCACTCAACACTGGATTATTGGCATTTGATTTTGGATGAGCGGCCTCAAATAGGTTCATTGTTGTAAATTTGCGACAACTGCAACTACTGAAATTACTACCTTAGTTTCCACCATCTGTCGATATCCATCTTTTGTTTTGTCAAAGAACCTAGTTGAATTACTTTCAGATGTAAATAAATTGCTCTCCCCTGAGCACGTTTGTGTGTGCCTCTGTTTGAATTTTCAGGTGCACACTTTAGCATTTTGTGAGAACATTTTCATGAATACTTTGTATCAACACCTGGGTGAACACTTCCAATTATGCAAGGGATCTTATGCGGCAAGATTGGTGAACATTGACATCTCTAAACGTGGAACTCGACACTCAAATAACTTAAAAACCCTTATCGATACATAGTGCATAGCAAATAACTTAAAAACCCTTATCGATACATAGTGCATAACTTGTAGATTCTTGGGCTCTTATATTGGTGTGCTTCAATGCTTGGGCTTGACACTTGGACTTTAATCCAAACTCCTTAAGTCTTCCTTCATCCAGACCTAAATTTGTAGTGTCCAACATCAACGCCCTCAACTATTCTCCTTTGGTCGCTTGATGTGCTTTGGTGTTTTGTGATCTGGAAACACATTTTACAGGTCTATGAGGGCTTCAACACAAATCATGTCAAACTGGAACCCGTCAAAGAATGACATTTTGATGCTCATAAGCTATCTCCATTTTGTATTGCGCTTGAATAGAGTATGTTCGATTTTGTATTGTGCTTGATTAGAGTATGTGTCTAGATGCTCTTATGTGTTTTCTTTGTGTGCACGATGTGTGGTTTCCTTCTTTAGCTTTCAATAACATTTGCAATGGTATAAATCATGAATGGCAGTGATAGGTTGCTAAATTTGAGGTTTCCTCCGACATATCTAACACAAAATCTTCAAAACAATTCCGATCAAACAAAAGAATTATGCATTTATCACTCAAGTGCTTGCATGTTGACACTCGACATTCCCTGTGAGCACTGACCGATCAAGAGGACACATAAAACACAGACCCTCACCACCTGTAATCTGATCTTGATAGTGGATACCTGGGACTGCACTTAGACTTGTGCTCTAATGCTCTCAGAACCTGTCGTTGTATTGCTTGACACCTGGTTGCAAGCTCAAGTGCTGAGCTTTCGGCCTTGACACCTACATGCATGGGAAAACAATATACTTATGTGTTTATGTGCACCTGCATTCCCAAGCTATTTCTACGAGTTGTGCACTCACCATTCTCCTTCGTGGGTTCGCCCTTGGCGCCTTGTTACTTGGTGCTTGTAATCGGTTGTATGCTTGGTGTGGTCATTTGGAATGATGAACATTGGTCCAATATTTTACAATAGGAATAAAATATTTGAATAAAATACTTTTCGGGTACTTGTTAACATATGAAATCAAATTGGAAATACTTGTTAACATATGAAATCAAATTGGAACATATGAAATTAAATTGGAACTCCCCTAAGTAGTTCAATAGATTTTTTAATTTTTTAAATAGACATAATAAAGGTTTTAATATCTTTAATGAAACATATACTACCTAGATCAATAGGGCAAACAAAGTAGGTGCTTACACCACATTTCAAGCAAATTACCCATGCGAGGAAAATCATACACTACAAAAATGGGTGCTACGAGAATGCAATGCTTTTGGTAGCGCCCCTGCTATTGGCCAAATGTCAAAATTTAAACGATGCAAATTTGAGTGTTAACAGAAGGGTTAATGAGTCTATGTAATCATCATTGTACTTTTCATCACTTCTTTCCATCAAATGCAAACTAACAGCCACATGCATGCTCACTTATATGTGTGTGTGTGTGTGTGTGTGTAAGGCTTCAACAACGAGTCTTAATAGTAGTAAAGCCATAAAGTATGCTTATTAAATCCATTGTCTAATATTTTCATCATATAACATTGTTTTGTCATTCTTTGTTCACATTCTCACAATATCCTTCAAATAACCATTCGTAAATACCAAATGAGAATGATGTCAACGATCATGATAACAAAAGTAAGTTTAACCATATCATTGTTTAACCTAGAAGGAGATACATCGATCAAAACTTAAACAGACCACGAACAACCAAAGAATAACCAGAGCTCGACTGTCAATTACATTGTATATATAAATTTGAAAACCAGGGTTCAAGTCTCATAATCCATTATTTATAATGAAAAGCTCGAAACCTATAATTTCAATGCGTGACTTCAAGCGTGAAGTGAAGTCTTCAACAAATAAACCATTTTCAACAAGAACTTACAATTATATGCCATAAGAGCTGGCAATCAAATTATAAAGAGGATAAGTTCATGTGGCTCAAACAATCCAAGCTTGGGGTTTTATTATCATGCTAGGGTTTCAAAACTCAACACTTCTTGTAAGCCCAATGGATGCAGGAGCAACATAGAGCATCGAAAGACTGATTGCATGTGGATTCTACAACCCCAAATCGATTATCGAATCAAGTCTTTAAGATAAAGATAACCATGTATAATGGTTTCAAAATAAATAATTTTTAAAAACAAAAGAAGACCTGGTGATACTCAAAGGAATGTGAGAGCCCTTTTGTCAATGGGTGGTTCAATTCCATACTCGGTCTTTCATAGAAAATGATAAATCATGCATGTAGACATGACAACTGAAGTCATGTACAGTTCCAGGTGCAAAGATAATGTTTTGGGTCTGACCCAATACAAAAAATATAATTGTCTTTTATGACAAGATTTGAACACAAATCCAACAACACCAAAACCCCATAACCAGATGGGTATTTCCCAGCATGGCCTGAATAACTAAATAGATATAGAGAGCTCAAGTTCAAGTCTCAACTTAAGGTAAACATGGATTGTCAAGAAAATTTTCTTTTCATTGTAAACTGAAATGGAAAGTGCATGAATGGAAGAAGCAAGCAGGAATGTTATCAATATTCTATAAGGAAATGTCTTTTTCATTTTCTTTCTCAAGGAACAAGAGAGAAGGGAAAGAGAAAACATCCATGCACATAGATATTTCAAAACAAAGCCAGCATCAATCATTCAGTGACAAACTTTGTTGTAGAAGATGTAAAACCAACTGAAATTTCATACCTTTGCAGTGGAAAGCCTTTAAACCAGTGATGGATGACCAAGTTCGTTACCAAACTACCATGAGCGAGGGTTTACACCAGTAGAGCTTGGAGCTCTTTATTTCAGCCTCTAACAGTGAAAATCACTGAAATCCAAGGTGAATGAAGAGTGAAAGGGTGTGGGACTGTGGAGTAATTACCCACATCTTGTCGCCTTCAATGCAGGGTGAGTTTCGACGTTATGTCAACCAAACATTCCAATTACGTATATGACATGTCATCAAACCAAATCCCTCATAATATATGGATTCCACTAACATATCAATTCAAAAATGCCTCGATCATGTTGCTAATAACTCCAAATAAATCCATACCATAAACTTATACCACATGCAATATATATCAAACTTTGCGGCTATATGTAATATGTGATTCGCAACCCAAAACCAACAAGTTATGTATAATATACCTCATATATATATTTATATATAATTTATCAAATGCTTTTCAATGTGAAGTATTATAAAATTGGAATCGTAACCCAAAGTCTTTAACACCATATAACCAATGAGATTCGTATATGGGTAAGAACCATGTAATTCCATACTAGGTGTTATTTCTTAATGGGTATTTGAGTCATATAAACTCAAAAAAGAATTTTTATAACCATGCGACCTAATGTTTGATACATATGTTGTTTCGGGTTTGAGTTTGTAACACAAACCAACCTTAATCATAGCATGTAATTTGCAATATTGTAGATAAAGCAATGCTTGCATGACTTAATGCCTTTATACATGTGTTGTTCATTATTTTCTTGGAATGTTTGGAACCAGAATGCTTATGAAAACCATCATACTGTCATGATATTAAAACTTGTTTGCATCCAAAACATAATGCAAGTGAAACCCTTCAACATTAATCATACACTTGACCAAGATAACCATGAACCAATGACTGCATAGAACAAAATTTTCAAATATTATGTTGAGGAAAAGCTTTTAGAAGATCAACTTTTGCATTTTCTCTTTGGGGACCACACCTAATAGTTATATAGTAGTTAATATCATAGGCTTTGCAATAATTTGCGAGCTTTTTGTATAGCTAACAAATATTTGAGTCAAGAGTGGCTAGATGCATATTGTAGTTTTTATTGGTTTACTTGATCCGGATTATGTTGAGAATGAAATGGGATACAAACGAAAATATAGCAGAGAACACATAAATACAATAAAACCCAACCTCTATTAATGAATAACAAAATACAGTAGAACACAAACTAGCTAGAATGGTGGTAGCTTATCTTTGAAGAGAAAGAGAGAAAGAGATGTCGACTATGCTCATTCACAATAAGCATTACATCACACTCCATTTCATGCTCAAAGGGTCTCCTTCACTTCGATTATATATGAGAGAGTGAGGAGATAATAACTCCCATGATGCATGTGAGATAAATTGGTCTAAGTTTACAAAATGCAATAGGCATGTAAAACACTAGGACTTGTCAAAAGGTCACCCATCCTAGTACTACTCTAGCCCAACCGCGCTTAAGTGTAGATTTCTAATGGGATTCAGTGCATTCATGTTGTAGGCATGTACATAATACCATTAGGCAATCATTACATGATGGTTGTAATTAACAAATGGAGATAGCATTACATTACATTCCCCATCAAAAGTGTGAATATCATGGTTTATCAAAACGATGGGCTTGAAAATGTTGATTCAATTGAAAAGGTGGATGGCCACTGAAATCCACCTAGATTAGTCCCACCCGCCAAGGAAGAAATGGTCCCCATTGCATCAAGTTCCGTCGGGATATGGGGAAACTTCTACTGAATCTGAACCTTGGTGAGTTGCTTGCCTTACTGAAGTAGTTGTCTCGTTGGTACTTGGCATTAGCTTGTTGAAGGATGTCATGAACTTGTTGTTGGAGGTGTTATATTCGTTCAAAAATTATTGTTGCATGATCTACCTTGGTCTAAGTGTGGGAGGAATTTGTTGGTGAAGATGTAGTAGGAGGAGATTTATCAATGGGCGATAATGGTTGGAACCCCAAGCACACTTGAAAAGGGTCGTGGCAAATAGAGCTATGAAGGGCTATATTGTAGCTATGTTGAACATATGGAAGACTCTCATTTTCTAGAAGGGAGCATTTATATATTGGACCATTGGGTAAGGGAGCACCAGGCACCAATTCCATGGAATGCTTGACTTGGCAATGCATAGGCACCCATGTAGGTGAAAAAATATCTTTGTGCTCCTCTAAAATTTTGTTGAACTGCTTCTACTGTATAGAAAGGTCTTGCGTCGAGACTATGGTGTTCGTAGTGACCTTTTGTTTGTCCTGTGACTATATCATGAAGAGGGAAAACTTTGTGGTCTAAGAGATTATTTTGTGGCATTGTTATCCTGAGATCAATGAAATGGAAGTAGTCATAACTACCTCTTGTATCATGTAGAGTTGACCCCCCAGAGTAACAATGACACTACAGGGATGAAACTCATAAACAATGTGACATTTCCACACATATGGTTGCCCTAAAAGAATATCACAGACTTCAAGTGGGGCAACATTACATAATACCTCATCTTTGAAGGGCTTGATGTCATAGAACATGCAACATTGTTGGCTAACATGAAGGTCTCGTCCCTGTCTCAACCAACCAATGGTATATGGTTGGGGGTGTGGCATCATCGATAGCTTCAATCTCTTGATGACCTCAATGGAGATCATATTCTTATGTCTCCCATTATCGGCAATAAAATGTAGTGGGGTCCCCTTCACCCACATATATGAATGGAAGAGGCGTTCCCCCTCCTCGAGCTCCTTCAACTCATCTGGTTGGATCTTTGCGGTTGTGATGGTAGCATTGGGTTTTGCATCGATAATCCAATTTCTCTGTTCTAAATCAGATTCTAAGTCGAGATCCAACTCCTTTTCTTTAAGCTCGACCAACAATGATTTTTTTGAGTGGAATTCATCAATGTTTTGTACGGGGTTTTGTGGAACTCACACCACTTTCTAGTGTCCTCCTTCATCTTCCCATTACCCTTCTTTGCTTATGGCTTGGACTCACTATCTTAAGGTTGGCCTTCCTTTCTCTATCCCTTGTTTTGTGAGTTAGGGCCACCTTTGCTATGCTTCTATTGTTGTGGATTTGTATACTCAAACTCTCGCTTATTTCATTGCTTAAATTTCTACTCAATTTTGACAATCTATCAATAAACATCTTTGAGTGAGAAGATGTCCAAGAAACCTATCTATTTTCGGATGCATCTACGTAGGCCACTACAATACTTCAGAACCATGTGTCTCTCAAAATCTTGAATACCCAACTTTGAGCGCAGGGTATGGAAGATGTTGGTATACGTTGGCACAGTCTAGTCTCTCTTCTAACGCAGAGTCGTCCATCTCATATATCGATCATCATAGCTTCCAACAGGCTATAACTCCTCCTTGAGGGCATCATCAAAGGCCACCCAGGTGGGTTCTCTCACAAATCGTGTAGATTTATTCGTGGTGTGCCTCTCCTGGTAGCCTTCCCACCAAGATTTGACATGGGGAAGGGCTTTGAGCGCGAAGACAATCTTTTCACCATCAAAAAAACTTTGGACAGAGTAATAACCTTCTAGCAGATTAAACCATTTATCTAAAGCATCTACATCTATCTAGTCTTCAAATAAGGGAATATTAAACTTAACTCATACCTTGAATGGTGTCGTACCTCTGAAATGGTTGCTTGTGGAAGATGCATCGACCACCATCGGTAGTTGTCGAAGGATCTCACTGAAGTTTTCCATCATCTCTTTCCTCTGTTGCATGAGGGCTTCCTCAAGCAACGTCTTGAAAGGATCTCTTGCTCTATGATCTCTCTTTTCTTTCACCATGGTAGATCATTTGGGCTAGAGAGAGCAGTCATCCCTAAGAAAAACTAGCTCAAAACCCAACTCTCTAGACCTTGACCTTATCAGGGACATGCACTGAGAAATAACAAGGAACAGACTGCTCTGATACCATTGATCTATATTATGTTGAGAACACAAAAATATAGCAAAGAACACAAAAATACAGTGAAACCCAATTTCTATTAATGAATAATAGAATATTGTAGAACACAAATTGGCTAGAATGGTGGTATCTTATCTCTGAAGAGAAAGAGATGTCGGCTACGCTCATTCGTAATAAGCATTACATCACACTCCATTACATGCTCAAAGGACCTCCTTCACCTCGATCATATATGAGAGAGTGAGAGGAGAATAATTCCCATGATGCATGTGGGATAAATTGGTTTAAGTTTACAAAATTCCATAGACATGTAAAACATTAAGACTTCCCGGAAGGTCACCCATTGTAGATTTTAACCTTCTACAATATTTATTGCAAACAGATTTTCAGTAAAAGAACAGAAAAGATACAATGGCAAATACAAACATTACACAGAGATTTTTCCCCTGGAAACCCAAACCAAGAAAATTCATAGTGATACATTGTTTACAATACAATATACATATAGTAGCCAGTGGCATCCAAAACTCTAACCCAATGAATTGGATTAGTCAACAACCCTAATTCCTTAAATGGAAATAGAAAACCATCGGGAAAGAAACCATGTGCCGAAAAACCACCTAAATATGTGACAGGTTTCTCGAGGAAGAATTTTTTTTCTCAAACCCCCCTACGCGCCCAACGCAACGCAAACACTACTACTCGTGCAAAGAATATAACACATACCCAACACCCATCCCAGTACTACTCAAGCCCAAGCATGCTTAACTGCATAGTTCTAATGGGATCTGTTGCATTAATGTTATAGGCATGTACATAAGATCACTAGACAATCATTACATGATGGTTGTAATTAACAAATGGAGATGGCATTACATTACATTCCCCATCAAAAGGGTGAATATAATGGTTTATCAAAACCACAAGCTTGAAAACATTGATTCAGTGGAAAAGGTGGATGGCCACCAAGATCCACTCAAATCATTACTAACACATAAATATTTATTTCTCTCGTTTAAAATCAAGGGATATGCACGGTTATGGTGGGAAAGTCTATGTCAAGAAATATTTCTTACTGAGTGGAAGCAAGTTGTAGACTAGAAGGAGTTTAGAAGACTTGTCAAGAACCAATTATATCCATGGTACATGAAGAGGAATAAGAGTTCAAGTGGCATCATATCAAACAAAGACAAGGACAAGGAGGTGGAAAATATACAACTAAGCTCAAAAGGAAGTGCATCCAACTAGGTATCGACTAGTTTGGTAGGAAGGTGATGATGAAGTACATTGATGGGTTGTTTAGCCACAATATAAAGAAGATGATTCATTTCAAAGTTAATACCCTTGATTAGGCATGTAAGACGGCTATGTATATTAAAGGCAAACACGGTGCAAAACCAATTGATGAAACAAGTTATTCAAGAATAGAAGGAAGAAAGACTCAAGAAGGGAAAAGGAAGAAAAACGCAAAGAATAAATTTTCCAATGTTGCACAAAAAAAGAACTTGCATTGTGAACATTATAAGAAGGATGGCATGACAAGACTAGTATTGGGCATTACATCCTAAGTTTATTCATAATAGTTAGGATGTAAATAAATTCTTGAAACTTTGGAAAGTTGAAGGTAAGGAAATAGAAGGAGTATTAGATGTTGATGATAGAGTTTCGTTAATGGTTGGGTCGAAGATTGTTGATGTTGAAAAAAACAAGACTGCTAAGAATAAAGACCCAACTAGAGTAAGAAAGTAATTTTTTTTTTAAATAGAAGAGGTCCTCGGACATGATAAGGTAAAAAGTTATTCCATGTAAATATGTAAATCAAGAGAATAGTGGTAGTTTCCTCGAGGTGTAGGACAATCTGTGACAGAGTGTTTTGTAAAGGCACTTGGTAATGTGACGTCATTGGTTTGAAACCTCTGGGGACACCAAAAATCCAGCCATGTCACGGGTTGGTGTGGCTCAAGCCGGGTGTGATCCCCGAGTGATTTTGACAGCTTAGATGCCCATGAGTCGTGGTTTCTCAAGCCACATGCTAATCTCGCAGATCACAGACAAACTAGCAAAAAAAAAAAAAAAAAAAGAGAAAATAGAGGTAGCAACTATCTTTGGTTTTGGAAGTCATAAGAAATTAATTTATAAAATGTTGGTAAAGTAGTGATCCCCGAGTGATTTTGACAGCTTAGATGCCCATGAGTCGTGGTTTCTCAAGCCACATGCTAATCTCGCAGATCACAGACAAACTAGCAAAAAAAAAAAAAAAAAAACAGAGAATAGAGGTAGCAACTATCTTTGGTTTTGGAAGTCATAAGAAATTAATTTATAAAATGTTGGTAAAGTAGTTGGGATTGAAGATGAGTGCACACCCTAAATCTTATCCCTTGGTATGATTAAATAAGGATTCAAAGCTGCAAGTCAGCCATTAGAGTAAGTTCAAATTAATTTGTGGACAAGTTGGAGAGTGACATTGTGTTATTATATGTGTGAAAAGTTGTCAATGGGAAACCTTATCTATGTGATAGAGATGTTATTTCCTTGAGAAGAGACAACAAGTGGAGGTTGATAAAGGAATGACAACCATACCTTATCAATAGCTACAATGGTAAGAAGAGAATATACTTAATGTATGCTAATCAAGATAAGTGGTTGATTAATAGTAGTAAACAATTTCTATCACTAATTGTAAGACTCGTGGAGGACAAAACTATGGAGACAAAGTTGAAATAAGGAGTTGATATAACAATGGACTACAAGAAATACTTTAGTCAACTTCTATGCAATTATGAAGTCATTTTTGTAGAACCAAAAAGGTTTCCACCTACAAGGATCACTAACCAAGAGATTCAATAGATACCAGAGTCACCCTTGCCAAACCTTAGTTTATATTGAACTTCTCTTATGGAGAGTGTTGAGATAAAGAGGTAGATACATGAATTGTTGGATCAAAGAGATATCAATCCTAGTTTTTTCCCTTGTGGATATTGAATTGTGTTGGTTGTAAAGAAAGATGGGATTTGGCATATGTGTGATGATTTTAGAGAACTCATGAAGATCATTGTAAACAATTGGCATCCATTGCTAATGATTAATGAATTGCTAGACCAATTGCAAGCAACAAAGTATTTTCCAAGACGAAACTTAAATCAGGATACATCATGTAAGAATAAAAGAGGAAGACATTTGGAAGATCGCTTTTAAAAGCAAACAAGGGGTTATTCAAATGGTTGGTAATGCCATTTGGGATTATTGATGCACCAACCACATTTATGATGTTGATGAATGAAATTCTTAGACCCTTAATTTCTTCTTTTGTAATTGTGTACTTGGATGATATAATAGTCTAAAACAATACTTGGTAGGTTCACCTAAGTTCATCTAAATCCACATAATCCTTTTGAGATAGAGTTTGATGCATCTGGTTGTGTTATGGGGGCAATCGTCATAAGCAACAAAAGATCAATTTATTGTCATTCAAAAACCTTCAACAGAGTGGTGTTAATATATCCTACATATGAAAAGGAGATTTTAGCTTTACATCAAGCATTGAAGCAACAAATAGTTTAAAATTATAAGGAAGGAGACAATGATCCAATGAGCCTTTGTAATGTTTGTAGATATAAAGTAAGTTGCAGTAAGTAAGGGATACCAATTCGATGTCTTATTTGTAGTAGTTTAACCTTGTCATCAAGTACAAGAAGTGGGTTACCAATATGATTATTGGTTTCTTATATAGACCACAATTTTTAGTAATATTACTCATGACCATTATGCAACTACAACCTTTTCCATTTGAGATAAATAGATCCCATATTAAGGGGACATATAATTTTATCTAATTTTATCTGATTATAGTGGAATCGTAGCAGGGAGTGAAGAAGCCTAACTACCATTTGAAAGATAACTTCTTGTACAATGATGATAAGTTATGTATACCAATTAGAGAATGTAGAACCATGTTGTTAATAAAAGCACCTTCTTCTAGAGTTGTTGAACATTTTGGAGTTGAAAAGACATTCCTAAAATTACTTGGGTTTGTGTATTAGCCAAACATGTCAACTAATGTTACAAGAGCATGTATGTTTCATGTACATGAAGGATTATAATAGGAAATTGGGATTAAAAACTCCTTTGTATATGCTAGATCTACCATGGGAAAGCATTTCAATGAATTTACTTTGAGTATTACTAAAGACCATATAGGGGCATGAATACCTATTTATAGTAGTCAACAAATTCAACCAGACAACATGATTAATTCCTTGCAGTAAGAAGATTATGACTAGAGAAGAAGCTACTAAGTTGTTTTTCTAGAGAATATGGGTACACCATGGAATGCATGAATCCTTTATTGTAGATAGAGATAATGGATTTCTAAGTTGGTTTTGGAGAGTTTTATGGGGTACTATAAATCTTAATTTGAAGAGAAGTACAACCTTTCATTTACAAAACTTTGGATAGATGAAAGTAGTAAACAATATCATGGTTCATTTTTTGAGAGGGTTTAACATAAGACATCCTAGAGTTGTGATGAAAGCTTGCCCTATCTCCAACATTGTTATAACTAGGTAGTTCATAGTTTTAACAGTAAGTCACTATTCAAAATGTGTTTCATTATTTTTCCACGGACACCCTTTGAAAATTCATTTACTCAAACCACTAGAGAGAAGTCCATTGAGTGTAATGATGACCAAGACAAAGCCATCAAGTTAATCAAAAGAATCTAGCATATACATAGGCAAGACTTGGAAAAACAGTTGTAGAGACCATACAAATGGCATAAGAAAATGCACGATTGAGATGGGATATCTCGTCAATTTCAAGTTGGAGATATGGTGTGGTTACATCTCAATAAAAAAAATATACAAGCCTCGAAGAAGAAGCTAAAACCCGTTATGTATGGCTCCTTTGAAATTGTGTTGCAGGTAGGTGAAAAGGCTTCTCCATTGGAGTTGCCACCATATATGAGCATATATTATGTTATCAATCTAGATAATTTGAATCTTTTTTAACCTTTCGTGCTTGATGAGTCCAAGGGGGGGAGATTGCTAGTGTTGTTGATTTTTGTAGCTTCAGGCAGGTACTCTCCCATTCCCTAGGTGTTGGGCACGTGGGAATCATCGTGGGCACCACATTACACTCTTTGTTTGGAGAAAAGCACCATTGGAATGAAGTTGGGGCTTCGTGGGTTTGGTGGTGGGCTTTGTGGGTTTGTGTTGGGGATTCACACCCACAAGAAAGTCAAATTTGATGTTGACTTGTGGAGGGGCTTCTATGTTGAACCCTAAGACTTTTACATCAAGGAGAAAGGTCATTATGACAATTCATATTGTGTAGAGAGTGAGTGGAGACATGATGGAGTTGGCATAAGTGATTCCGCACTTGTGTCAAGGAACTTGGTGATCTCATCAAAGGAAGATTTGTAACTCTGGCAAATCTGGCCTAGGAAGGAAGAAATCGAGCGAACCATACGGAAGTGTCCATACAGGTTTTCGTACATGTACACGGGTTGCAGTGGGCACAGTCACGTATGTATGCGAGTTGTAGGAAGGTGAATTGTGTATGTACGTAGGTTGCAGAATGTGAATCACGTATGCACACGGGTTGCAGTGGGCATAATCGTGTATGTACGTGGGTTGCATAAGGGTGAATAGCATGCATTCGTACAAGGTTTCTGGGCAGGAGCACGTTCGTACATGATGACGTCAGCAATAGTACAAGTGATGTCAACAGGTTGTATAGGTGGTCAGCAACAGATTTGTGGGCAGAGGAAGTTTCCAGGGATTTTTTGAAGTTGGGTTTTTTTATTTTTTTGTTATTGGAGGACAAGGTTGTCCTCGGATTTTGGTCAAATTGTATTGGCTGAGTGGGTTGGTTTTTCCCTCGTAATTTCTTAAATTGATAAGGTTACAGAACAAAAAAATTGTGTCTCATGTGTGTTGATGATTCACCTCTGATTTTGTTAGTTTTGCTGCATATATTTTTCAATCAATAATTTTTAGTGTAAAATTGTTCAATAATAACAACTAGGGTTTACTATTAACTCACTAGGAAGCAATTTTCAAATCTGAAAATTTGTCACATAGAGTTGCATGTGAAAATTGACGTGGTATCAGAGCTTGGGATATGAAGAGAAGGGGATCATCTTGAGACACATTTT
>CBVK0103902279.1:0-20635 GCA_900067695.1 Picea abies | reverse complement strand
ATGGGTTTCCTCATGAAAATCTATCTCTGTGTATACCTTATGTGTGACTGATGTTTTTTTTTTTCTTTCACTATCCATATGCTGTATAATGTTGATGATCACTTGAAGAAAGATTAAGAATATATTAATATTGTTAAAATTGTTTAAGCTCAAAGACAACTGATTCACCCCCCCCTCTCAGTTGTATTAGTAATTTCAACAACCCAAACTAAACAAAATTTGGAATCTCTGTCTGCACTTGTATTAATACTCAATAAGGAGAGTTTTCTCTATTACAATCGGCAAGAAGAAGCCCTTAATAAATATTCAATCTATGTATTTATACAAAACTGTCACAACTCAAAACGGTTGGACTTCTTCTAATTTAAATAACAAATATTTGAAATAAGAAAATAGAACATAGAGAATTATGAGCTTCGGTGGAAATCTTTTCGTCTGCTGGCCGGAATGCTTCTGTCATCTGATCTTCTTGATACTTTAGCACATCATCCTGGTCATCATAAATTTGTTTCCATTTGTCCCTTTATCTATATCCAGTAATGCAATGACACTTTCCTATTTGCTCCCGGATGTGCTTTTTTTCCCATATTCAATACATTGGATGCATTTACTCACTAATTTCACCACTAACCTTGAAGGATCAGTTGCTTGCTTCACCTCAAAACTGTATAACTTCCTCTCTACCTAAGGAAGCCTTTCTTGTATCCTTTTCACTCCTTGAGATATGACCTGTAACTGTAGGCTTGGGTTTACTATCCATTTATTTATTTGAAGGACATCAATCTGGTTTATCTTCTGGATGGCCGTCAGATCTTCTTCTTTTCTTGTTTTGGAATTGTACTGGTTCTTTGCTATATCAATTTGACCCAGGGCTTCGGAAATAACGTTTCCTTCAAAATAAACTAGTCCTTTGTCTAGTGAACACATCACTTCTAGACAATCTTCATTTACCTCTCTGGAAAGTCTTTTGCTTTCTGCTAGATTTGTTTCCCAGGCCTTTAAAGCCATATCACCTTTTATTTATTTCGGAAGAGAAAGCTGATGAACATTTGGGACATCATATTTTGGTACCAATAAGATAGCCTCTTGAAACTTGACTACATTTGAGCGAGCTTCTCTTTCTTTAATATAGATATATTTTAGAGTGAGGTCTACTTCCTGGTAGCATTTATGAATGGCATCAACCTTCATGAAGAGATCTTGTTGGGATATTTATAGTTTTTCATTTACCTCCAGTGCTTGAGTCTGAAAAGCCAGAATATCGACTGAGGTACCTTCAGTCAAGTCTAACCTGGCTTGCAATTGCTTTATTAACTCTTCTTGATGAGTGACCAGACCTTTGTTGGCCTCTGAATTCTAATGGAGTTCTTCAAGATTAGCTTGAAGCTGTTAAATTTGATTCATGTCATAAGCTCTGATCTGTTCAAAATCTTTGTTCATCTTGTTCTTCACATTCTGTTCCATGGTCATTATTTGATCTTGCAACTGACCTACCAACAGGTCTCTTTGCTTCAATTTCGTAGCCAAATTTTCTACAGACCATTGATTAGCGGTGGTGAAAGCGCTCAACGAACCTGCAACTTCCCTTGCGAATTCTGTATCATATCGGTTATGCCCATCGTACACCATTCGTTTCCTTTTGACTAACGCTCCATCTTTCTAATGTGTTTTTCGTTTGACGATGGCCCTCCTTTTCTTGTTGAAGAAGAAGTTTGAATCTGGTCAGATGAAATTGGGGTGAGATCACTTATAAACATGACTTTAGAACTAAGATTTTTGAAACTAGACTGCAATGGTTTCACTGAAGTGATAGGAGTACCTATCCCCTTAGATAGTTGTTGCTCAATAGTGTTGGCCGTAGAGGTGACTGGTGTAGAAGGAGATGTATCTTTTCCTTGTTTTAGGAAGGCTTTGAACTGAGCCTTGGACCGAGGGACTACTGCATTTGACAATGAAAATTTCAATTCCTGAGTCAAAACTTCGGAATCCTTTTGGGTTTCCTCAATATCCTGTTTACTAGAGTTCCCTGATCCAAAACCTAGGGGTGCAGTTTTCTGTGTAGGCGAAGTGGCTACCGATTCTCCCTGTAGTACTTTTAGTAAGTTGCTTTGTCTGTGCCTTTGAAAAATGAGTCCTGTTGATCTGGAGACAAGGTTTGGACTCTATTCAGTACTTCCTCATAAGACCTGACTCCCCTGAATATTTCATCACGTGGGGAGTTTTCGTGCACATATTTATTCAGGTTGTATTGGGCCAAGTGGTTTTCCACGATTTTTTGTGGGTTGTGCCTTTTAAACTTGATGTCAACCAACTTGAAATACTCCAGAGCTACAGCCTCCACTTTGGATTGACCACAATCTAATAAGGAAAACATACCAATCTAGAGAGGGAAGGTAGGCCATACTTTTTTCTAGGCTGCTTTCAGCTCCTTGATGATGCCCCTTGTCACTATTTGATAAGCTACTTCTTGGCATACTAGCCGGTCTGGTAAAAACCTCAGGAGAGCATGGGGAGGGACTGAGCATCCGAAGATCCTGATGTAAGAGAAGTTTTCATCTATGAAACAATCTGTTATTGTGCCCATATTTTCCATGATTCTTTCTGAAATTTGACGGGGTGGGCAACCATATAAATCTATATGAACAAGCATCACTACATGATGGAAGATTTCGTAGAAGAAATATTTGGCCTTGTCTTCCCACAACTTGGAGTCATAGAAGTGAATAGGTTCAACATTGGTTGGGGTCCAACTCCAGTTCATTCGTGGAAAAGGGGTTATGAAGTAAATAACATCCATGATATATGCAGACATATATAAAGGGGAGGGTTTCCCCTTTGACTTCGCCAATTTGTATTCCGAGATTTCTTTAGCCAAGTTGTCTAATAAAATTTTGGCCCAGTTAAAAGAGTAACCCTCAACCACCCCGTGCATAATTGACACCCATGCCACCAGGAAACAAGTGGGACTCTTCTTCCTGAATAGCCTACAGAGAATCATAGATACATAAATCATATGAGAATATAACGATGATGTGGCATAAATGCCATGAGCGTCGGCTCTGAATTTATTCGGGTTCCCCCACCAGGACTTGATTATATCAGGGTAGATTTTGTCATATTGTATACATTCTTGTTTCTCAAACTCCAACATGAATGCAAAGTTGTAATTATATTAAAAATCGGTGCATAGCTTATACATTACTTGTATGTGTTCTAGTCGGAAAGACCCAACATCAACCCTTTGAGAGTTGAAAATGCTCCTGGTTTGGACATCAACGTTTTCCAGGGCCCAACTTATCATGTCATTATACGGCATGAGCCTCGGCCACACAACTATCTTTTGAAGCTTAGATTGGGTTATAATTCTGAGTTTAGCTCTGTGAGTATCGCCCACTTCATCACCAAAATCTTCTGGGAAATTTATAACTTTGTGTTCCAGAATCTTGAACACTTGGGTCCAAGATTTCATAGTGTCTATAGCTTGTGGTGTGGTATCTGACAGCATGTCAGCATTCAGATTTGAACCTTCACCGGTTGCATCAGTCTTCTTAGTCATCTTCTGTGGTTCCATGATATTTATAGAATCAGAACGAGGATACCTGTTGCAGTGGAATGCATGAGCTTCTCAGTTGGGTAAAACTTACTAGTCTGCAAAAGGTTAAATGAAAATTTAAAAACAAAGTATTTTATTTGCATCAGGTCCATTAATTTGAGTATACCTTTGGTGATGGAAAATTTATGATCGTTAATGGGAAAGTATAATTGGCGATCCACAATCTATGTTAAAAATCATTATCGTTGATTTTTGATAAATGCCATTAATATTCGGCAGTTCATGTTCGATAGTTTTGTATGAAACAGAGTTGAAATTTCTCGAATCGCGAATCCCCAAAAGGTTAGTTACGAGATAATTTCTTTTAAAACATTAATTAATCATGTTTAAATTTAAGTGCTTTTGGGTATTCGGACTTCGAGATTTTAAAATGTAGCTCGAGAAGAAATCCCCAAAACCTGAAACGTTGAAATGATTAATTATTCGATAATCACTTTTAAGTTTTAATAAATCCTATTTAAGTTCCAGCGCTTCAGAAACTCGAACTTCAAAGATTTCAGGATATGATGAAGGGTAAATGTCTGAACTACGAAGCACGAAGTCGTTAATTAGATTTTGACCAATATTAACTTAATTAATTAAGATTTAATATTTCGTCATTTTAATGCTTCATGGATTTGTGAGTTATCTCTTTGTCATATTTCCGAAAGGCTATCCCCCGTAGTGATGTGTCGAAGATGAGGTCATTCTATATAATGTGTCGAGACTGAGGGGTGCCACGTGTTACTAAGAATCATATGAATCTTCAGATGAAAATGTCAGAAATGGATGCCATGCGTCTACCCAGGGAAGACTCAAAAGATACACATGTACTATGACTCGTTTCCTTTAAAGGTTTATTCAATAGTGATAACGGACACTTTTGGGCTTTGATACTTTAATCAAGAAGACTTATCGAAATGCCTGAAGCGCGAAGCTCAAAAACAACCTTTAGTGATTTAACTCTTTAACAATCAGGCGTCTCCAAAACTCTGGGAAAAGGGAATCGTTTGATCAACAGGGGAACTTCATAAATGGCACATATCATGCGTTCCTTATGACCAAAACTAAATTTTGTTTAAACTTCGAAAGTTGATTTCTGAGTTTCCACTTTAGGGAAAAATGAAGTTGAGAAAGTAAAGCTCAAAGTTTAGGATTATATGTGTTCCAACATAGGCTCCATCTAGGGATCGCGTCTCCCTGCGAGGCATGGAAGAACAGTTGACCAAGTTCCTTTATTGGGTAAATGGAGTCATTATTGTTTTTCTGGAAAAAAACCTTTGAGGAAAAATCATACATAGAAAAATCAGACTTTAGCCGAGTCTTAGAAAACCTTCAAAACATAATCAATTATTGATCTCAAGTTAGTCTATTAATAATTTCCTTTTTCTGAAACTGAGTTTGGATTTTATTAAGATAATCAAAAAAACTTTAACTGGAATATTAGACTTTGATAGATTTCGTTCGCGTCAAGGCTAAGTAATTTTTACAATTTATTTAGGGAATCCCTATTGGTTTAGAATGTAAATATTACTGGAAAGAGAACTAGATACTAGAGTATGTTTATACATGTATGACAACCTTGCAGATATCATAGATATTGCTTCACTACCAACGAGCATGTTTAGTACCTCAGTGAAGTTATCTACATCTCCCATTGAATTTCCTTTCACCACTTCAATTAGCATTTTTACATTTTATTAAGATGAGGGAAATCATTACATGAATTTCCTTTCATCATCTCTTTTGGAAAAAATGGGGGCAATCATATTACGAATTTCCTTTCACCATTTGTCTTGGACTAGATGGGGGCAATCATTTAATGAATTTCCTTTCACCATATGTCTTATAATAATAATAATTATTATTATTATTATTATTTATAATTTTGAAGTGGGGGCAATCAATTTGTATGTATCATACAAGGGATGACATCTTCTTAAGATTTGATAATGAAGGTCTATCAACATTTTTTTATTGTACTCTGAACTAAATCTCTCCCGATCTTCAATACATATTCTCCTATAGGGAATATCTTATGGGGAATTTTTATTTTCCAGGGATTGGCCTTCAGCGAACTAATCAGCTAAAATCTGTTATAAGAGCTAAAGTTATCAGGATTAGCCTGGAGATACTTTCTTTCAGTTAAAATCAGAGGAACATAAATATTTTCGCCTAATCTTGTTTCGAGGATATGTTTTTTAAGTTTTCAGAGTCAAGGCGAAATTCTTTCTTTCTATGAAGACTTAAGGCTAGGTATTGAAAACCAGAATAGAGTAACATCTTGAAGATAGGAAAAATGAAACGAATCAAGGACTCAGAGGGTTTGACGCAAAAGAAACTCATTTCTACACAAGTTCACTTCTTGATTATCAAGTTTTTCTTTTTAAGGCCCCTTTTTATTCTCATTTCCTTTTCTTTTTATTTCATTTTTGTTTTATTTCCATTTGAGTCGGGTAAGACTTCGGAATTAATCTGCAGATTTATACTTTTTTGATCTTGATCAGATGACTATATTTACAAAAATAGAACCTTGTTTATGTCGATAACATTTCTTTAGAATCTTAGCTTGAACAATAAGTATAGAAATTCATACCTCAGATTTGATTTATATTTTCAATCAAACCAATTTTTAATTCATCACTTGTTTAAGAGAAAACAAGTGTTTTGAAAGATGAGCATTGGATTTCAGTACCCCCTCATTTCTCATCTGATAGTAAGTATTTTTCATGCGACCAAGATAAATAAAATCAGAGCATTCCGTAGAATAGAAATGATATGCAGTACATATATTTTATATTTTTCTTTTTTGATCTCGAATAGGACTAGGTTTATTTACAACGAAAAAGAAAAAATTAGATCATCTACGAAAGAAAATGAGCTTGCAAAATGAAACAAGAAACCAAAACCGGTATGTAGAATGGTAATGTGAAACATGATTATTGTATAAAATGTTTTAGATAGCGCCCATTGATAGGGGTGTCAAAAGTTTTTCCGTCGAGATTTTCCAGTAGGAAGGAATTCTTTCCCTCTGTGGCTGCAATCTTGAATGGTCTGAACCAAAGATGATCGAACTTGCCATGTTTTCTTGCATATTATTTTCTAGCATCCCATTTTAAAACTAGATCACCAGGAAGAAAATCCCTGTCTTTAGCTTTTTTATCAAAGAGGGCTTTCATATTTTCTTGGTACTTCTGAAGTTTGTCATCTACTTCGGCCTTGTTTTTCTGGACTTTGATTATCTGGTTTATCCTCCTCGTAATGTCATTTGGCTCCTCCTTTGCGTCTTTCCACAACTTCATCACAGGAAGAGAAAGATTGATAGGAAGGATAATGTTAGTGCCATAATCCATTTGAAACGGGGACATACCTATTGATTTCTTGGTGCCGATTCGGTTTGCTCATAAGGCATACTTTAGATGAATGTGCCAAGCCTTCTTTTTCTCTGTCAACACTTTCTTGATTATATTCATCAAACTCTTGTTGGATGATTCAGCCAACCTATTTCCCTGAGGATAGTAGGCCGTAGAATGTCCTAACACAATGTTATATTTTTGACAAAAATTTACCATTGTTATAGATTTGAAAGCTTGGGCATTGTCTGTGACTATTTTTCGAGGGAAACCAAACCTCGATAGGATGTTCTCTTACAAGAAGTTTATTACCACCGAATCAATGGCATTCCAAGTTGGAATGGCTTCAACCCATTTCATGAAATAATCGGTAGCAGTTAAAATCCATTTATGTTGGGCACTTGATTGTGGGTGGATTTCTCCGATGAAGTCCAAATCCCATTGTTGAAAAGGAGCCTCTGTTTTGACTGGGACTAAAGGTAGTGCAAGGAGATTTTTCTTACCAGAGAACATTTGGCAAGGGTTGCAAGCTCTAACCATAGCATTCACATCAGTAAATAAATTTGGCCAATAATATCTAGCTCTTAGAATATTGTGGGTCGTTTCCCTCCAGGCGTGATGTCCTCCACACACTCCTTCGTGAAATTCATTTATGACATTCTTTATTTCAGGTTCTGTTAAACAACGTAGCAAGAAACCTAGAGGATATTTCCAGTACAGTTGACCTTCAATAATACAATATTTAACTGTGTGTAGCTTCAACGTTCTTTCTTTGGATGGAGTCATGTCACTCAGGCACTAAAGGGTGAGTTGGTATGAAACAATATCATGATACCAATCAGAGAAAGAAAATTTATCTTCAATCTGGATTGTAGGGGTTCGATCATCAAGTTCCTCTATATCTGGGATATATCCATGTGATTCCAGGTGGTTTATCTCGAGTGCCTTGAAATTTGATTATGCTAACAATTTCGCTAGGCCCTCACCTTTGACTAGCTTGGTTGGTTTTCCTTCTAGATTGAACTCCTGAATTTTAGCTAACCACCGACCTATCCTACCATCATTGTCCGGTTATACCAAGATATCTTTGATAGAGCTTGTTGTCACATAAGAAATTATTTTGGAATGCAGTACATAGGTCCTGAAATCTTTGAGAGCTTTCACCATTGCGTAAACCTATTTTTCCAGTATGTCATATCTTAATTCGGCATCTCTGATAATTTTACTGAAAAAAGCTATCGACTGCTCAAAACCTTCTTCGTTATTTTGCAAGAGTGCCATTGTGGTAGTATGTTGATATGCAAAAGAAAAGATCAAGAATTCCTTAGTATAGTCCAGGCTAGCTAACACTGGTGCTTCTCTTATAGCTTTCTTAACCCGCTTGAATGATTCTTTAGCTTCGACGGTCCATTTTATTTCACTATCTTTCTTCAACATATCTGTAATTAGTTTGTCAATTTCAGAAAAGCTAGGGATAAATCTTCTCAGAAAATTTATCTTCCCTAAAAAAGACTAGATTTCTTTCTTATTTCTAGGGATTTTTATCGTTCCAATAACCTCGACTCACTTAGGGTCGACCTTGATTCCATCTTTTGAAACTATATGACCCAAAAGCTTCCCTTCTTTCATAGAAAAATGTGAGTTCTTAGGGTTAAGAGACAAACCAAACTTTCTGCATTTCTCAAAGGTTTGTTTGAGGTAAACCAGATGTTCTGCATCAGAATTGGAGAAGACTATTAGATCATCTAAGTAAATAACAAAACATTTATCTCTCTCACTGATGAAATTTATATCCATCGCTCTTAGGAAAGTGGCCTCTGCGTTCATCAAACCAAATGGAATTTTATCATACATCAAAATTCCCCACGGAGTGGTAAATGGAGTTTTTTCTTTATCATCTTCATGGACAACAATTTTGTTGTATCTGGAAAAACCATCGATCATAGGCATTTTGTTAGCTCCAACTACTTTTTCCAAGACATGATCCATTTTTGGCAGTGGGTAGTTGTCTTTGAGGGATGACCTGTTTAAATTCCTAAAATATACACAAAGCCTTATTTCTCCACTTTTCTTCCTGACAGGTACCAAATTTTCTACCCATTCATAATACCCGAGTGGAATGATAATATTTGTGTCGAGAAGCTTCTTGACCTCCCTTTCTATTACTGGAAAGAGGATAGGATTTATCTCTCTCATCTTTTTCCTGAAAGGTTTGATACCATGCTTCAGGGGAATCTTATGTTCAATTATAGAGGTATTGTAAGTTCTTAAATCGTCATAGGACCATGCAAAGACGTCTTTATACTATTTAAGCAATTCAGTGAACTTATTTTTTACTTGGGCTGGAAGGTATTTAGATATATTGACCATTTTAGGATCCTGTTTAGTTCCTATATTACAGTCTTCAACCTCTTCGGGATGAGGTCGTAAGGTATATTTTAAGAGTATATAATTTTGGTCAAAGAATCTCTCTAATGGTATTAGACCTCTGGGGATATGATTTTTCTTAAGCATAAGCATTCGGTGATTTGAGATCTTATCTTGGAACTTTTCAGGATATTCTCCTTCCTACATGATCCAAATAGGATCATTCTAATTTTCCTGATCTATATGAGTCTCAGAGAACTCGTCAATCATTTCCAGGAACTGTTTAATTTGCTCGTCATCTTCGAATACTTGCCGGTGTTGAACGTTATTTGGGATTGAAGGTTTGTAGCTCATTTCGATATGATATTTCAGTTTTAGGACAGTAGGCAGTACAAACGTCGCAGTTGCCTTGGCTAAAGAGTCTTCCTGCTGGTTTTCCATTCCAGGAATGTAGTGAATGTTAAAGGACGAGAAGAAATTCTCTATAAAATCTCAGGCGCAGTTTTTATATGACCTTAGTCTTGGATGTTTAGCTTGATATTTCTACTTTATTTGTTTCACAATAAGATCCCATCACCATAAACTTTTAGATGTTCAATTTTTAGTTTCCTTGTAGCCTTTAATCCTAAGACTAGAGCTTCATACTCACAGACATTATTTGTATAATCAATTTCCCACTGTAATCTGTATGAAAAGGGGATAACGTACTCCTCTCCTGGTGCAAAAAATAACACTCCAACCCCTTCCCCTTTGCAGGATAAAGCGCCATCAAAAAACATTTTCCATACTCCTTCTCTACTATTTACACTTTTCTTTTATTTTCTATTTTTTTATTTTCTTCTTCTGTACATTCTTCAAAATCATCGTCTATTCAAAATATACAATTTCCCAAATCCTGATTGGAAACATAGATTGGGTAATTGTTTGGGTCTTGGGGGTCACTTACAGTATATTCCATTCTAGTCTCTCTGTACAGTCGAGTGAATTGTCCACCAAAAATTGGGATCGTCGCGTAAGTCATGTCAAGATGAAGTGATCCTCCTAATTTTGCGCCCCAAGACCTCGATAGAAGCATGTCGTACTTGGTAGGGACGTCAGCAACAACTACATCCATGAGGATTCTTTTTACAAGGATTTGTGCAAGATTTACTACCAAATCCTTGATCATGCCAAGACACTTAAATTTTCTGGAATCAAATGAGTATAATTCCTGATAAGGTCTAGAGATTTCGAGGCCCAATTTTTCCATAATAAATTTAGGCATTAGATTATGAGAGGCCCCAGAATCTAGCATGCAATTGTGAAGTAAGTGATCATGCACAGTTAATGTAATGTAAAATGGAGAAACATAATCCTTAGTATTTTCGATGTCTGGATCGAACATAATCATAGGTCTTTCATCTTGTAGGTTGATCACATCTGCGTTACATTCAACAACAAATTTTTTTATCATTTTAGCAATCTGTTTTTTATAATTTGGATTCTTGGCAAGCTCAACTAGGGGCATGGGGATTTTAATTTTATTTAGTTCATTTTCTAAAACGAAACCTCCAGTTGTCTTTTCGATTTCTTTGGTTGTAGCTTGTGCTTCAAAATAGTCGGTTTTCTTAGTTTGTGTTGCTCTTGTTTCAACTATTTTTTTTTTTCGGGCAGCTGGTGTTTCGACTAAGGGTTTAGTAACAGCTGCCTCATTCGTTTTATTTCTCAATAAAATCTTCTTCGGTGGAACACTTGTAGGATTTGTTTCTCTGTGTCTTAAATTGTACTTCTATTGAAGTTTGGCCATTATGGAGTCGACAATTCCTTGATATGCAGACTCTCCCAGATTATTTATATTTTCCTCATCATTAAACAGGGTTTCTAGGTCTAGAGACTTTTCATAATCATGTCTAGTTAAATGAGGTTCCTGGTCATCATCACTAAGGTTGTTTAGGTCCTATCATAACCCCTCATATTTTTGTATGTCATCCCTTTGCATAAAATTTTCCGTTTTAAAAGGAGATTGGATTTTTTTATCTTCATTTTTCACTTGTCTCTGTTGTGTCTGGGGGTTAGGATTTCTCCTAAACTAGTTTCTAGAGAATGTATCAAGTTTGGCTTTATCTAGTTCCATTCTAGATATTTTGTTTGACAAGTCTTTGATTATCTTAGCCATCTCATCCATTTTTTTTTCTGGGGACTTCCAGGAGGGTCCTGCTTGTTCCCTGAAATGTTTAGGTTCTTTGGTTCCTATTTCAACTTTGGATTTTAATTTACCATATGCAATCATATTTGATTCGATTTCTATGGCATCGTCTTACATTCCTGCTAGAGTGACAGATCTTCTTTCTCTTAAGAGTAGGGCAAAGTCGGGTTCAAAAGCCCCATGTGAAAGTTACCTTTGTTGTAGGTTTAGAGGATTTTAACTTCGGCTGGGATCTTATTGTACAGTTTTTTGAACCTCTGAGTAAATTCGAGAACCGACTCAGAGTTCCTTTTTCTTAGAGCCCCAAATTCAATCAAGTAATACATATGGTATTTCTTTTCTCCCCACTATCTTAAAAATGCATTTTCTATATCATCATATGACCGTAGGGATCCTACTAGGAGTCCTTGAAACCAGGTTCTTACTTGTCCTTCAAATGTTTGCACTAAATTCCTTGGGTAAACATATCCATGCTCAATGCCAAGGATGTTAGCGAATTGATCGAAAAGGCTATGTGCTCGGTTGCGGTTAAATCTCCTTCTCCCATAAATTTAGGTAAGTTCTTCATATAATTGTCTGGAAAATCATGAAGGACAGGAGGAAGGACCAAGGGAGCGTATCTGGCAGCTACTTTGGAAAACATTCTAGGGGGTGGAGGTTTTCCTTGGCCACTTGCTCCTCTAACACCACCTCCTCCAGCAGCAACCATTGGAAGTCTACGGGATGAACTTCAAGAATTAAAAAGAGGGTTTTCAAAAACTTCGAGGGACTAAAGTGGTGACCTTTCGAATTCTTCGAGATGTGGTGAATGAAATTATGAAAAAAGATCGCTAGGAGATGAGAAGTCTAGAAGAGGAGGAAAAGGAAAGTGTGGAATGGTTTCCTCAAACTTACAAGATGTATAAATAGGAGAACTGATATGGGATGAATCCGGGTGTAAAATGTGTTCTTCAGAATTTCGTAGAACTGAAACCTTTACCTCAGGCAAGGATGAGGTTGACAGAGTATTAAAAACAACAGGTAAAGAGAAGGATCCTTTTCTCTGACCGTTAGGGGTATCGGTCGAGTCAATATCAATCTTTATATTGGGTACAATTACCTCTGATTTCTCAAACCTAGCCTCGAGTTTAATAGTTGTAGCCTCTGCAGGGGTTGCTTGTTTAAAATTATCTTGAGGGGTTATTTCTTCAATTGAATCCTTGGCATTGACTTCTGCAACTTTAGGTTGGTATATTTTACCTACCGATGCGATAGTTGATTTGAGGTATCCCTTTGGTTTCAACAACCTTTCGAGATCTGATAAAGGTGTGGTCTGCTTATCGTCTGGGTTCCTTCTGGTATTCTTTCGACCGAATGCCAGTTTATTTGTGGTGGAGTCGCCAAGTGAAAGATAAAAAATAGCCTTACTTTATGTATTCAATCTTTGTTCACTATCAAAGATAGAATCTTACCTTGTCATTTTCCCAAGGAAAAATAACTGCATTTCTCCATCCCCGACAACGACGCCAAAAAGATGTTTTTCCCGAGATTAAAATTAAGGCTCAAAGAGTAATGTCAAGCATCAATAAAGTTTAAAGAGAGTGCTTTTAAAGAGTGTTTTTTATACCTTATTTATATGAGAAAAATTCCTTAAATGAAATTAACACTATGGCAATGTAGAGGTCGTATTTCGTGTCTGAGTCAAAATTGTAATATTGAATGGTGCGAGAGAAAAATACAAAATTGTTTAACAAAGAAAGGCATCAATTACTGAAGAGTCTCACCTTGTTGCAGTAGAAGAAAATAGATTGTGTAACCTTGAATAAAGTATAAGATACAGTAATCCACACAGCTCACAGGTCTTGACTTACTTACAGTAAATGCAGAGGAAAACCTGCTTACCTAACAAATTAATGATGCAATACAATTACAGTAGTTGTTGTACTAAATTGAAATAAATTTTTTATCAAGGAATTGCTTAAAGAAATGTTGAGATATGGAAAAACAGAAGAAACACATAACCCAAACTAAACAAAATTTGGAATCTTTGTCCGCACTTGTATTAATACTCAATAAGGAGAGTTTTATCTATTACAATTGGAAATAATCATCCCTTAATAGATCTTCAATATATGTATTTATAGAAAACTGTCACAACTCAAAACGGTTGGACTTCTCCTAATTTAAATAACAAATATTCTAAATAAGAAAATAGAACATAGATAATGATGAGCTTCGGTGGCAGTGTTTTCATCTACTGGCTGGAACACTTCTATTGTCTGATCTTCTTGATACTTTAGAACAACGTCCTGGTCATCATATCTTTGTTTCCATTTTTCCCTTTATCTATATCCAGTAATGCAATGACACTTTCTTATTTTCTCTCGGATGTTCTTTTCTTCCCATATTCAATATGTTGGATGCATTTACTCACTAATTGCACCACTAAACTTGAAGGCTCAGTTGCTTACTTCACCTCAAAACTGTATAACTTCCTCTCTACTTGAGGCAACCTTTCTTGTATCATTTTCTCTCCTTGAGATGTGACCTGTAACTGTAGGCTTGGGTTTACTATCCATTTATTTATTTGAAGGAGATCAATCTGGTTCATCTTTTGGATGGTCATCAGAGCTTCTTCTTTGCTTGTTCTGGAATTGTACTGGTTCTTTGCTATATCAATTTGACCCAGGGCTTCGAAAATAACATTTCCTCCAAAATCAACTAGTCCTTTGTCTAGTGAAGACAACGCTTCTAGACAAGCTTCATTTACATCTCTGGAAAGTCTTTTGCTTTCTGCTAGATTTGTTTCCCAAGCCTTTAAAGCCATATCACCTTTTATTTGATCTAGAAGAGAAAGCTGATGAACATCTGGGACATCATCTTTTGGTACCAATAAGACGACCTCTTTAAACTTGAATCAAGTTAAGCGATCTTCTCTTTCTTTAATATAGATATCTTTTAGAGTGAAGTCTACTATCTGGTAGAATTTATGAATGGAATCAACCTTCATGAAGAGATCTTACTGGGCTATTTCTAGTTTTTTCATTTACCTCTAGTGCTTGACTCTGAAAAGCCAAAATATCAACTGAGGTACCTTCGGTCAAGTCTAATCTGGCTTGCAATTGCTTTATTAACTCTCCTTGCTAAGTGTCCAGGACTTTGTTGGCCTGTGAATTCTGATGGAGTTGTTCAAGATTAGCTTGCAACTGTTGAATTTGATGCCTGTCATAAGCTTTGATCTATTCAAAATATTTTTTCATCTTATTCTTCATATTATGTTCTATAGTTATTATTTGATCTTGAAACTAACCTACCAACAGGTCTCTCTACTTTAGTTGCTCGACCAAATTTTCTACAGACCATTGATTAGCGGTGGTGAAAGTGCCCAACGAACTTACAACTTCCCTTGTGAATTTAGTATCATCTCATTTCTTCCCATCATACACCATTCATTGCCTTTTGACTACCGCTCCATATTTCTAATGTGTTTCTCATTTGACGATGGCCCTCCTTTTCTTACTGAAGAAGAAGTCTGAAGGAGGCGTCTCTTTGGGTGAAATTGGGGTGAGATCACTTATAAACATGACTTTGGAACTGAGATTTCCGAAACTAGAATGCAACGGTGTCACTGAAGTGATAGGAGTACCTATCTCCTTAGATAGTTTTTTCTCAACAGTGTTGGCCGTAGAGGTGACTGGTGTAGAAGGAGATATATTCTGTACTTGTTTTAGGAAGTCTTTGAACTGAGCCTTGGCATGAGGGACTAGTGGATTTGACAATGAAACTTTCAATTCTCGAGTCAAAACTTTGGAATCCTTTGGGGTTTCCTCAATATCCTGTTTACCAGAGTTCCCTGATCCAAAACCTGGGGGTGCAGTTTCCTGTGTAAGTGAAGTGGGTACCGATTCTCCCTGTATTACTTTCAGTAAGCTGCTTTGTCTACCTTTGAAAACTGAAGAAACTGGCATGTTGATTTGGAGACAAGGTTTGAACTCTATTCAGTACTTCCTTTAGTATTCTGTGATTTCTTTTAGTTATGTTTTTTCCGCATCTCACTCCTTTTGTATTCTGTGATTTCTTTATCCAAGTTGTCTGATAAAATTTTGGCCTAGTTAAAAGAGTAACCCTCGACCACCTCGTGCATAATTGAAACCCATGCCACTGGGAAATGAGTGGTACTCTTCTTCCCGAATAGCCTATAGAACATCATAGCTACATAAATCATATGAGCATCTAACGACGTTGTGGCATAAATGCAATGAGCGTCGGCTCTGAATTTCTCTGGGTGCCCCCACCAGGATTTGATTATATCAAGGTATATTTTATCATATTGTATACATTCCTGTTTCTCAAACTCCATCATGAATGCAGCGTTGTAATTATATTTAAAACCGAGGGATAGCTTAAACATTACTTGTATGTGTTCTGGTTAGAAAGACCCAACAACAACCCTTTGAGAGTTGAAAATGCTCCTGGTTTGGATGTCAACATTTTCCAAGGCCCAGATTATCATGTCATTATATGGCATGAGCCTCGGCTGCACAAATATATTTTGAATCTCAGAATGGGCTATAATTATGAGTTTATCTCCGTGAGTATCGTCCACTTCATCGCCAAAATCTTCTAAGAAATTTATAACTTCATGTTCTAGAATCTCAAACACCTGGGTCCAAGATTTCACAGTGTCTATAGCTCATGGTGTGGTATCTGACAGCACGTCCGCATTCGGATTTGAACCTTCACTAGTTGCATCAGTTTTCTTAGTCATATTCCGTGGTGCCATGATATTGATAGAATCAGAACGAGGATACCTATTGTAGGGGAACACGCGAGCTTCTTAGTTGGGTAAAACTTACTACTCTACAAAAGGTGAAATGAAATTCAGAAAACAAAGTATTTTATTCGCATTGGATGCATTAATTCGAGTATACCTTTACTGATGACAAATTTATGATCATTAATGGGAAAGTATACATGGCAGTCTGCAATCTATGTTAAAAATCATTACCATTGATTTGTGATAAATTCCATTAATATGCGACGGTTCATGTTCGAGAGTTTTGGATGAAACAGAGTTGAAATTTCCCGAATCGCGAATCCGCGAAAGGTTAATTATGAGATAATTTATTTTAAAAAATTAATTAATCATGTTTAACTTTAAGTGATTTTGGGTATTTGGAATTCGGGATTTTTAAATGTAGCTTGAGAAGAAATCCCTGAATCCCGAAACAACGAAATTATTAATTATCCGATTATCGCTTTTAAGTTTTAATTAATCCTATTTAAGTTTCGACGCTTCGGAAACTCGAACTTCAAAGATTTCAGGATATGATGAAGGGTAAACGTCCGAACTCTGAAGCGTGAAGTCGTTAATTATATTTTGACCAAGCTTAACTTAATTAATTAATATTTAATATTTCTACATTTTAATGCTTCGTGGATTTGCACGTTAGCTCTTTGTTATATTTCTGAAAGGCCATCCCTCGTAGTGACATGTCGAAGATGATGTCATTCTAGATTACGTGTCGAGACCGGGGGGTGCCACATGTTACTTAGAATCGTATGAATCTTCAAATGAAAATGTCGAAAATGGATGCCACGTGTCCACCTAGGGAAGACTCAAAATATACACATGTACTATGACTTGTGTCCTTTAAAGGTTTATGCAAAAATGATAACAGACACTTTCAGGCTTCGGGACTTTAATCGTGAAGACCTATCGAAATGCCTGAAGCACGAAGCTTCGAAACAACCTTTAGTGATTTGATTCTTTAACAATCAGGCAACTCCAAAACTCAGGGAAAAGGGAATCATTCTATCAACTGGGGAACTTCATCAACGATGGATATCATATGTGACTTATGACCATAAATAAATTTGATTTAAACTTCGAAAGTTGATTTTTGAGTTGCCACTTTAGGAAAAAATGAAGTTGAGAAAGTAAAACTCAAAGTTTAGGATTATATGTGTTTCAACAAAAATAATAAAAGGGATTTTTAAAAATAGAAAGAAATAAAACATGGGAGAATAAGTGTACACACAAAATAGCATCTAGAGTCAATATACCACTAATTCTAATTAAAAGAAGACTCCTAATCCAAATCTAACTAAGAACTAGTTAGGGAACACTCATTAAAGAAGAATTTGGGGAACTAAGGGACAACTAAGAGAAAAAATAGGAACACATTGGGGAATGTGAGGTTTTTTGTGTGCGCATTCAGACACTTGGTGTGATGTCCCTTGAATTTTGTACATGAAGGTGATCGAACCGTCAACTCCTTCTTACTGTGATTTAGATTCATTAAGCAATTTTAGATATTGCAGTATGCCTTTATCTGTGTTAAAGCACCTAAGTCGTGCAAGTGAGATACATTTAATTTATCAGTTAATATTACCTTTTGTTGTATTTTCCATGTTGGCGTAAAATAAATATTGAACCAACCCTTGTTGACCAATTGAATAGTATTTTCGATTTTGATGAATAAAATCCACTATTTAGATTGTCTAATAAGAATTAATGGTTGAATAGTTATAGAGTTGTTAATGGTATTCACTGAATGATTTAAGTTTACACCTTGAATAAGTCAATTGATGAGAAAACAAGGCGAGTTGCAGAGCAGCAAGTCCCTGCCCTGAGGGCTTGACTGTCATTGCTTGACTAGGCATTTGACTTGACTACCATTGCTTTGACAAGGTAGTTGACTTGAAGTAGGTTTAGTTTTATTGATGTTTGTAATATTATGAACCATACATCCTAAATAGTCCCCATTTGATCATCTTACTTTAGACTTCTTGTATTTTCACAATAGATCAGTGTTTATTTTCCTTTCACAAGATTTTCAATTTTTTGTTGATGTGCGGGATATGCAGGGTTTGATTAGCATGATTAGTAAGTCTACATTAGAACCCCTACCAAGCATGTATTCCAGTGCCTTGTAAGTTGATCTCTCTGAAAATAATTGACTATATCCATACTTATTCTTAGTTTCATTTGAAAATCCATTTGAACAACTGTGAAATTAATGCTGAATTTGTAGTTCAAATTCTTTTTCGTGTTGGCTGAGCTTACTAAGTTATTTATGATTCTTGGAAAGAATTCTTCACAAAAATACAGTGGTTTCTTTTGGATCCTTTCATTGTAAAATGCTATAATTTGTCACCAGTATCTACCAAGGATATAAGTTCTTGTCGGCAGGTGTTACATTGGCAGATCAGGGAAAAAGTTTGAGAAGGAGAGATTTAATTTTACTTCCCCCAACAAAGACATATAAATAAGTAGTTGTTTCACTGATCCATCTAATGTTTTATAAGACCGTGAATGATTTCTGAATTGGTGTCTTAGATAAATTACAAATTGTTCTTATACCTCCAAGATTTCAAAAACATCCTGATATTGTGTCAAATTATCAATAACATAGCTAAGCTATAATGCCTTAAACAATTTTCATGAAAATTGTCTATAGATTAAAACGAAAATAATGACATGAATAATCATAATATCAGACCCAGTTAAATTATATTATTATTCAATGTGATTAATAGTTCACTTATCCTAGTGGTGACTCGAAGTCTTCGACAATTAAATCTACGGCTTATGGTAAATTGTGAATTTCTTGTTGATAATTTGTATAAAATTTAATTGGAATAATGTATATTTATTTAGTTATTTAAGTTATCCAATGAAATATTATGTCACTTATCAATTGGAATGAAAACCTAGATTATTAAAGGGAATATCCATATTAAGGTACTATGAAGATCTAGTTGTATTCTCACTATGTTAATTGAACTGATTTAAATGTGTACGTCTAAACATTGTATAACTATTTATTGATTCCTTGAGGCTATAATGAGTAGTTCTTATTTGTACTAGCATTTAAATATACCTCATACAATGGATTATGTTTAGATTAAAATTTAATTATGTTGTTGTAACCCTATGAGGTTATAGTTAAGTAAAATTAATACTGATAGACTATAAACTTCATTAGGGTTTGATATCTTAGTCTGTGACATGCGTTTGCTCCTGTTTATTTTTAAAAATGAAGAAGGTTCTAATAAATCCATTACAAATTAGGTAATTGTTTTTCAGATCAATGAATACGAGTAGGTCTCGATCCACTTATGTTTGGTTCCGAGAAATTCCATTTTAATTAAGTAATCACTTTGTACAAATTGGGATTAATAGTATACCATTAAATTTTAATGCAAAAATTAATTGATAAACATATACCCTTATCACAACGGAATTTTCAATAATTATTTGATCATGAGATTCTGGGCGTACATATGTTTCTTTTGTCTCTGTGTTGTCCTTTGAAATCATGAGTGACACTTTAAGTTTGTTTAAAAATTTGTTTAGAAATTAAAAAAAACAAATCCCAAGGCTAAGTATGTTTGTAGCAAATCATTTCACAGTGCATGGCTTCCATGTTCCAGTTATCTCATGCCTTGAATTTAGTGCATTTGATGCATTCATATCCCTTGGATTTAGTGCATTGGACACGTTCCAGTGATTGCATGTCATGTTATCTATTGATTCTGTGAATGAGGTTATTTAACAAAGATAGAAGATTGATAACCATAACCTCTGCACTACTGGTGCTCAATAGATAGATAATAGCTGGAATCCTCTCAATTGGACAATAAGATGTCATTAGAAGTACAAGGAATAGTGAAGGAAGGTACTCATTTCTCCGCTTCCCAGTCTGGACCATTCCCATCCGCCTATGGACCTAGCTTCCACTTCCATCATTAGAAGCTGAGAGCTTCTTCCCTTTAATATATTAGGGAGAGAGATAGAAATATTACCGATCGTCGGTCATAGTTTGCTCCATCCAGTTGAATTTTTGATACCCTTTCTCTGTCAGTGGGAAGTGCATGAATAAAGAATGATTTTCCACTGCTCTAAAGAAAGAAAATAGAAAGGTGTCGATGTTCATGGTGTTCTGAATTTGTGGATCAGTTCTACACTAAGAGGGTTGAGACGGTGAGAGAAATTCTAAATTCTCCAATCTATGGGAGCTCGGATATGGAAATAAGTCTTTCAACGGGGTGTTGCTTGCTAAATTTATTATTGCAGATGGTTCCCTTTTCAGGAGGATAGAGGCATGGAGGGAGTACTTGGTGTTGATACAAGTGCGTAGTTATAGGTATTTT